>BPLR01012234.1:0-180728 GCA_021605095.1 Caerostris extrusa
GTTACGTATTGCTCTTTACTTTTAAATCAGTTTGATATAGATAAAAAGCATTCCATGAACAATCTAAATAAAAACTTTCCCAAAATCCCTTTATAATAAGCAAGAGTAGTACAGTCCATTAATACGTAATAACGGAATCCGCATTGGATTTTCATGAATGCTCTTAATACTATTATCTCTCATCTCCAATTTTTATCGACTGAAATATTTCCTGAGAAAAGGTCAATATGTGCAAAGAGTATTGTTATATTGTATCAGTGAGACCATCGCGAAGATTTATTCTTACCTATCAATAGCACATAAAAAAAGAGTTGCCGTAGAGTAATTAAATAGGAGATAATAACAGCATAAAAATTTTAAAAAGCAGAATCGTTCCACCTGGCTACCTGTAACTGCTGAAACAGATACATCAGCCAAACGTCATGTGCCATCTGCGCGGAAGCAACTTGGCGGTCCGCCGCGGGGCTACTTCCATCTTCTCCCTCCCCTAGCATCCCCACTCTTTTCTAACTGCTTAGGTTTCGTTCGTCTGGGTTTCCTTTCCCCAGATAGGCTCTTCGCATTAGCGTTTGGAGGCGCAAAAATATTAATGGCAGACCCTTTGTGAGAATTAAAAAGTGGTGGGAATGGAATGCTTCGCTTTTCAGACAGTTTTAAAGTCCCACAGTCTCTCGTGATGCTTGTGTAAATATTTGCAAAAGGAACTATCATTACCACGTGTAGTTCTGTAAGGATTTTATAGTCAGTTTTGCTTATGTTTTTTTTTAGTAGTTGAAAAAGTAAAAGAAACGCTTTCTGAGCTTTTCAATGTACAATGTGCGTTTGAAGTTTTATTGGCTGTATGGGAAATGGTCATTGCAGCTCTGATGCTTAATAAAACCTCAAAGAAATATGATAGCTAAGTTTGCACATATACTAACACACATTAATTTAAATAGCAACACATAAATTTAAATAGCAACACATAAATTTAAATAGCAACACATAAATTTATATAGCAATACATAAATTTTTATTTGTGCGTAAAATATTTGTATACATTTATTCGTAAAGAACCTTTAATAGAGATTCACAAATACATTTGAATTTTAACTTTATCTACGCGTGATAAAGTTAGTAATTTTAGTTAATAATTTAACTTTAGTAATTTCCCAGCTTTTATGTACCATTAGGGAGGTACAAAACAGCCAGTAGTATGCCCTATCCAGAATATGAATGTTTGCAGTTTTTAAGTGTAGTTTTCTAATGGTTTCTCATGTGATTCTATACATTACCTTGTGTAGTTCTGTACGGATTTTACAGTCAATTTAGTTTATTGTTGTTAGTAGTTGAAACAGTGAAAGAAATATCTGCGCTTTTCAATGTACAATGTGCATATGAAGTTTTATAGGCTGTTATACGAAATGGTCATTGCAGTTCTGAAGTTTAATAAAGCCTCGGAGAAATACGATGTGCTAAGTTACATGACTTGCATATATAACAACACATAAATTTTTATTTGTATATGAAATATTTGTATACATTTATTCGTAAAGAACCTTTAATCAAGATTCCCAAATACATTTGAATTTTAACTTTATTTACAAGTGACAAAATCAGAAATATTGTATACATGTACTATTAGATAAGTACAAAACAGCCAGTAGTATCCTCCATCCAGCATATCAAAGTGAATGTTTGCAGTTTCATGTGTAATTTTCTAGTGGTTTCTAGTGTGATTCTGTACATTACGTGTGTAGTTCTGTACGGATTTTACAGTCTTTAGCTTAACGTTTTTTTAGTAGTTTGAAACAGTGAAAGAAATAGCTGAGCTTTTCAATGTATAATGTGCGTTTGAAGGTTTATTGGCTGTATGGAAATTTTTATTTGTACGTAAAATATTTGTATACATTTATTCGTAAAGGACCTTTAATCAAGATTCGCAATTACATTTGAGTTTAACTTCATCTCATCATCATCATCAATAGTACTACAGCCCAGAGTGGGCCAAGGCTTTCCTTCTGATACATCTCAATACATTTTCCTCTGGCTGACAATGGTCTTCGAAATCTTAACCTATAGTACAGCAAAATATTTTGCAAAATCCATCGTAACTTGGGTCGTCCTCTTCCTCTTTGTCCCTGCGTCTTTGCCAAAACGAGCCTTTTTTACAGAGTTTAAATCATTCATTCTAAATATATGATCACCCAGTTTAATCTATTGATCTTAATAAATCTTATAATATATAGGTCTTCATAGCATTTATAAATTTTTGCGCTGTACTGTCTTCTCTAACAATCACTTTACCTAACATCTCTAAGAATAGCCTTTAAAATCTTCCCTTCTTTTAAAATAGCCTTCAAATGTATCCAAATGGGCATCAATAAATCTTGCCAACTTAACTTTATCTACAAATGGCAAAATCAGAAATATTGAATTCTTGTACTATTAGATAGATACAAAACAGCTAGTAGTGTGCTCCATTCAGCATAGCAAAATGAATGTTTGCAATTTCAAGTGTGACTTTTTAGTGGTTTCTGCGATTTTTGATTAAGTTTTTTTATTTTCTTTTAAGAATAAAGTTATAAAAAGAGAACTTTTGTACACAAATCTAATTGCATGTTACATGTGCAAACAACGTAACTTTGCTATCTTTATTTTTCCTGTTTTATAATCAAAATTGTAAAGATAATTATCTCACATCTCTTTTATTGCACTCATATAATTTTAAATACTCCCAATACCTTATTATTATGAAATAATTATACAATTGCTTGCTTTCTAATCATCAGTAATTTAAATCTCATATTTAATGAGTTATTATTTTGGCACTGATCAAAGCACTTATTTATTCAATATTATTTGTGAATGCAACAATATGTTATAGTAATAAATAGCAAATAATAAACTACGCCTTATTAATTATTTTATTTTACCTTAATTAACAAGCATCTTAACTTAATAGAGGTTACTTCACATATCGTCATTTTTGGTTGCGAAAGTTGTTACTTTATTTTATAAAACTTATTGCAATAGGCTGTTATAGAATGTTGTAGATTGATAAATGCTTTATTTCATTTGTCGTTATCAGACTGAGTAAATGGAACTTTCTTAATATCTTTCTGCTGTAGCTAAAACATGAAGTTCATTTTTTTTT
Source organism: Caerostris extrusa (assembly GCA_021605095.1). NCBI lineage: Eukaryota > Metazoa > Arthropoda > Arachnida > Araneae > Araneidae > Caerostris > Caerostris extrusa. The sequence goes on from BPLR01012234.1 coordinate 3,137, forward strand.
TAAATTTAATTAAATATTTTTGCGTTTTAAAATGATATAAAAATGTATCACATTAAAACGGACTGAAGTTAATTTCGAAACTTTTATGGAAATTTGAATCAATTTCTGCCTTTGCTTTTGATTATTTAAATTGGTTGTTACTTAAACCCATAAATCTTGAATGTAACCCAAACTAAACTAACTTAATTATTGATTTAATTAAATCTTAAGTCAGTGATTGATTTTTAATTGTTTAGAAACAAGTTTACTAAGTCTTAAAAAAATATATTTGATTTTAGTGAAAAATTTCTTTTAAAATGCAAGTTCGAACTTTCTAACCCTTTCAGTTTCTGATTAGCACTATTTTTTTTTAATCCATTCACACATAAACGCTGAACTTTAAAAAAATCCCACCCTCCCAGCTAACCTTCGAATACCGAGAGGGTGTTCAACCCTGGGGGCACAGTCGAGGTTATCAAAATGGGTCATCCAAAATGAAAAGAACATTTTTGACTTCCACTCCAGGTGTGTGCAGTTATGGATTTTTAGGGGAGGGGGAAGATTCGCAGACGAGAGGTTGTGTGGGAAGAATCAAACTACCGATAGATTTTTTTCCCCACTCGCAGACAGCTAGTGGTTCTTCTGTGACTGTTCAAGGGTATAATTAGAGAATCAGGGTTTCCAGTGAAAGTGACCAGATGTGTTGAGATCGAAGGTAAATCCTGCTTTAAAAAAATGATGCCGGAGGGATTAGCTCTTACTTGCTGAACCAATAAGATGGTGAAGGTTTTTATGTGTTGCTGTTGTTGTTTCTTTTCTAACTGAGCTTCATATAAAAATCTTTTTGTTGAGATTTGAGAAGAATAAACATTTTGCATGGGGATAGGAGGATTACAGGAAAATAAGCATCTTTATTATAAAAAATAATAAATTTTAGAAAACTATTTCGTATTTTTAAAATATTATTTTATTTATAAAAAAAATTATTATTATTATTTCACGTGTGAAACAATCTTATGCACTTCCCATACTCTTCATTCTTTTCATTCCTACGCATTTATTTTTTTAATTCAGTTTAATTAATTGATTCATTGATTTACACTTCAGTTTCTATATTTAAAAAGAGGAATAAATCTTAAGTAGAATTAAAAGAGAGATTGAAGCAATGAAATGTAAAAGCCATATATGTCCTTTTTATTATATATCACGTTCTTTGACTAAATATTTGTTTCATTTTGTTTTTATAATAAAAAAGTTATTTCAACCCTTTCTAATAAATGTTTTCAGCTAAAGAAACAATTATAATTTTTTTAAAAATTTGTACTTGGGGAAGTTTAAACATTACAAATTATTAACACATTTTACATTAAATCACACATAATTCTAAAATCTTTTGAAAGCAATTATTTTGTAGCTTTTTTTCAGTGAAAATCGAAGAAATTTAGTTATATTATCTTTTTATTAAAAACAGTAGAGGAATTTTAATGTAATTTAAATGAAATAAATTGTAATATAATTACCAGTACGCCTTTCTTTCGTAATTGCAATTAACAAAGCCCAAGGACAACCTCTAAGCACTGGTGGATTAAATTTAAAAAGTCCATAATTTTCACATAGTCAGCTGTATGTTGCTTCCACCAGTGTTTGTCAGCCAGAAAAATTTTATTTTTTTTTTTTTTTTTTTTTTTTTTTTTTTTTTAATTATTATTTTTTTTATTTGTTTATTTATTTATTTATTTTTTTACAGAATGGAAAAATCAAAAATATTGTTTATCCACAAGCACTACAATATATATATATATATTTTATTATAGAAAAAATGTTTTATTTTCTGATGTGTAACAACATGAGCTGGATTTTTAACAAAATAAATCCAAAAATTTTTTATAAAAGATTATGAATAGAATAAAAATAAATCTTCTTAAATTCTAATAATCGAAAAATTGTTTGCTTTTTTTTCTAATAAAATTTTCCAAAATAAATATGTATGTTCTGTTACTGGAAAACGCCGGATCATATATATTAATATACGCTTACTAGATACCGATATTTGTTTCCTTGAAGCCATTGTTAAGGCAATAAAGTAGCAAAAACTTGGGAAAAAAAAAGGTGACATGAAACTGTCATAAACCCTTATTCAACAACTACAATACTGCTATTTATAAAAAAAATTTTATTATAGAAAAATGTTTTATTTTCTGATGTGTAACAACATGAGCTGGATTTTTAACAAAATAAATCCAAAAATTTTTTATAAAAGATTATGAATAGAATAAAAATAAATCTTCTTAAATTCTAATAATCGAAAAATTGTTTGCTTTTTCCTAATAAAATTTTCCAAAATAAATATATATGTTCTGTTACTGGAAAACGCCGGATCATATATATTAATATACGCTTACTAGATACCGATATTTGTTTCCTTGAAGCCATTGTTAAGGCAATAAAGTAGCAAAAACTTGGGAAAAAAAAAGGTGACATGAAACTGTCATAAACCCTTATTCAACAACTACAATACTGCTATTTAATTAATCCTGCTATTTTTATTATTAATCTAGCTATTAATTCGAAAATTACAATCTTGCTATTTAAATGAAAACCACCCTACCCCACTGACCTCACATACCTACAATCCCACTATGTAAGAGTTATTTACTGAGAAACAGAGACCCTCAGGGCTTAACAGGTTTCATAGAAGAAAGACCTTCTTACCCCACTAACCCCATAGTACTGACCTATTTCAAATTAGCTGGCCAGCAAATCGGCGTTGATGATTACTGAAAATTAAACATTTTTTTATTTTATTTATGGAATTAAAATGTTCACGATTTCCCCATCATTTTAAATTAATAACTCCTTTATTTTTAGCAATAACTTTTATTTTTAACAAACATTCTGACAAAAGAATAATTCATGGGAATTTTTTTCGACGATTTTTAATTTTACTAAATTTTATTGGAAAACAATATCGATGAAAAGGGCAAGGATATCAAGAAGAACTAGTTTCAATAGTGTTTTCACCTATCATCGTTTTTCATCAAGAACTAGTTTCAATCGTGATAACGATCGGGAATTATGGTTCTTCAAATTACGAAGAACAAATTATTTCGAATAACTTTTTATAAATGAAAACAATTTAGAAAGTAAAATATAAATAAACCCATATAACAAAATATTTATAACAAGTAAATTAATAAAAAAGAAATTTAAATTAACTTTAATTTAAAGAAACATTCTAAATCACACCACTAGATGGCTCTAGATACAGCCAGACAGCATCGAACAAAATGCTAATTAAAAGAGAACGAATCAAAATTCGTTCGTAACTTTTGGCTTGATAAGAATAACTGAAGAATAAGATAGAATAATATATAAAATTAACATATAAGATAAGAATAATATATAAAGTTAAAGAATAATAACATCAGAAAAAAATTAAAACCCTAAATGTTGCAGTTTTTAATTTACAATAGAATGCAGGTGCATACAAACATCTATCTATCTGTATACTTATATAAAGCCTCGCTGAGTCTTATGCAGGCAGGCCTGTACATCTGATAAACAGAGTATCATAGAAAAAAATATATATATCAGTGATAAATATCATGAAATCTAAAAGGGAATGTGCTAAGAAATGCATAACGTACTACAATTTACAATCTTTGGCAACATTTGTTACTTTTAAAATAATACACTTGGGAATATGTCCGTTAATTTCTTACTAGTTAGAAGCTGTGAAGCGATTGAATAAAAGCTGCCCTCTTTATAATCATAAACCATTTTTCAATGAATATTTTAACAGGACATTTTTTTTTATTTCGTAGCTAATAACTTTTTATGATTCATGGGAATGCCAATGAAATTTTGCACGCAATGCGATATAAAAAAATGCAAGACTTTTCACTTTTACACATTTTTTTACTGATGTATAATAGAAAACCATAAATTCATTATTGTTTTAAAAAAAGTTACATCGTAAAAAATTGCAGTTGAAAATTTTTGTATGTAATTTAATCAATTTCTTTAAAACATCGGAATTAATTTAAACTATAATAGTGGTTGCTGCCTGACTCGTGGCTCAGTGACAATGTGCGCCGCTGGTGAGTGTTAGTGCGGAGGTTCCATCCGCCGGCTACTTCGTTGTAAACATTGTTTCAAAAGACGAGGTGATTCGAAGGCGGTTGGGATGTTCAGCATCTTACCTCGTGAGTCGGACTACCTGGTGGAAGTTTGCTGGGTTTTCTCCCATTCAATACGCAAATATGATGTAGTTCCCCCTAAAAAGTCCACCCAGAAGGCACTGCCCTCCTTCTTCAGCAACAGGAGCCAAGTCAGACTTCTAACTACCGGTGCCCCATCACAATGAAAATTTCCCCTATCTTCCCTTCTTCCATGAGGGATAAGACAATAACAACAATAGGTATTTTATTTCATCATTAAAATAAAATAATGCAAAATTAATTTGATACTTTTTAAAATCAATTTAAAACTATGGCTCAGTGGCAGATGCGCTGCTGGGGAGCATGAGGGCGAGATTTAATCCGCTGGTAGCTTTGTTGTACACACTCGATGGTGTTTGTGATATTCAGCCTCTGGCCTCGAGTCGGACTACCTGGTGGGAGTTTTTCTAAGTTTTCTCACATACGATACTCAGATACAAGGTACTTATCCCTAAAATTCCTCCTAGAAGGCACTTGCATCCTTCTTCAGCGACTCGGAGCCTTCTATAAGTCAGAAGTTCTTCTGTAAGTTAGATGAATGTTCCATCACAACAGAAGCTGCCTCTTTCCCTCCATCTATTAGTATATTATTTATGGAATGTTCATACCGCACTGCAGGACACTGAGGAGACACACCCATTGTATTTATAATAATACATAATTCCAATGTTTGGAAGATTATATTTTTGAAGCACTTATTGATCAAAAGATAGTTTAATCATTTTAAGTCATTTAATAAATTATTCAAAGAATAACATCAACTTTGAGGAATGATAGTTAACAGCTTTCATTTCGTTGTACTGAACTAATAAATAAAAATAAAAATAACATATAAAGAAAAATAAACAATCGATATTTAACTTTTATTGCTTTATATTTATCCATTATTGTGTGCACAGTTATTTAAAGAACTATCAAAATTTCAAAAGCTTATTTAAAATTTGATAAATAACAGCATTGTTCGATTCGAAATTGTTTAACGAGACCAATCACTTATCGTATTTTCAGTAATCTTCCAATATAGAATGACACATAGATTTCTGTTTCTTTATTATAGTCTTGCAAATGACTAAGCAAACCTGTTAAAAACTCTTCTTGTTAGCATTTAATGATTGACTAAATCATTCGACACTATACCTTCTAATAGCAATTTCTTTATTTATCTACTCCAACTACAACGACAAATAATTCTTCCACAACACTTATAGACAAACAAAACATCGAATCAATTTACTCATTATTAAAGTAATTGGTAATAAATGGCTATATATAACGGCATTGTGAAGCCATACTTATTATTTGAACACTGCAAACTGTGTCCTGCCATTGTCATTTAGTTTTACATCATCACATATGAATTACACAATGCTTTCAATAACACCTATAAGAAACATAATAATTTTATAAAGAGTATCGACATTTAGACAAACCATTCACTTGATTGTTTAGAATGGTATCATTAACTCGCTTTTCAAACCTCCATGATGTTTATGAACCATTCGAACTCGAGTCGCAAATGTCCTTCAACTTTTCCCCCGTATCTATTATTGTATTCTTTCCACGTAGCAAAGCTATATGTGCGCAAACTAACACTTGTACCGTCGCCCATGAACTTTCACGTAGTTAAAAATCAGCTGTCCTGATTTCTGAGTGACCATGATAATTTGACCACTTGGAAACTTGTTGGCGAGGAACGATTTAGATTTTCATTTTCAGTCCGATTTAAAAACATTCTGTAGTTTAGTTTTATAGTAGTTAGCTTGATTGAAACTGATAAAATTACAGTTGTAATTAAGTCGGAATTAACTGATGATAGTGTAAAATGTTGACAATTTTTTTTTTGAATAATACTATATATTTGGATAACTTAAAATAGCCTAGAAAAAAATGCGATTGGAATATACAGAAATATTAAAATATGTTTTGTTTATATAAAAATAGAGTTACAAAATAAAAAATAAATATATATTATTAAAAAATATAAATATTTTATGTTGCTATTTCTGTCAAACTTTATCGTTTTGCACCTTAATTGAAGTAGAAATAACTATTTCAATTATTTTTAAAGGGGATCATTAAAAATACAATTTTTCCATCAAAGTAATTTGAAAACATATCGATTTTTTGTGAGTTATCTATAGTTATTGATGATCTCAAAAATAATTAGCATATTCTTTCAATTGATTTCTGCAATCTCTTTTCCGTTATACAAATCAAAAGATTTTAAATTTTTTCCAGAGTAGACTATTTTTAATTGTCGTATTCAAATTTATTTTTAAAAATTTCCCTACTTCTTAGAACAAAATAAAAAAGGATTTAAATTTTTTTTTTTTTTTTCAATTGCATCCATAAATATATCAAATTAGTTCTACACAGTTATCAACAAATTCTTAACAAAAATTGAAAGAAAAATATAATTTTGATGGTATAAAAACATTTTTCGCTGTTTAATGTATTTAATACTGAAAACTAAAAAACAATAGAAATCACAGATTTTAAAAGAATAAAAAAATAATTTCAATTCGAACTTATGTAAGTATTTCTTGATTCTTACTACGTGAAATGTTGTTGTTCTAATGCAGCTAGCAGTACAGAGACTGTTAATCTTTATGCCATAAGCTGCTACTCATTTAGCACTACCCAGGGGCACATGTGGCTTGAAGAAAATATGGGCGACAATACGAATTTTTATACTACAATCATGTTAGACCGGGACAACGAATGATTACAAACATCCACGGCACCACCGGGAAGAAAAGTAGGATAGGACTAGGAGAAACTACAACGAAGACAAAAAAGTTACAGAATAGTTAAAATAAGATAGTTAAGAAGGTTACATGATAAGATAAATAAAAAGACACGCTTTATAACATTAACTTTCAATGATTTCCGTCAAAAACAAATTTCCTTCATGGCAAATTAATTTACGAAAGATATTCTGATATTATATTTATTGTAAGAAAGTTTTGATAGAACCAGCTGTTTCATAGCAAAAAAAAATAAATTCACGGGAAATTTCGTGATTCAAACCGTTTTTTTCACAATCCAAACCGCAAACCGAGGACTTAAAAGATTTATGTACGTTCTTGCCCAACCTTGAAGGAAAGGAAACTCGTGAACAAAAAGAAGCATAAAAAAAATGATGTTCTGCTATTACAATTGAATTCCGGTCAAACGCAATACGCCTGTTAAACGGATAAACGTACGTTTTTTTTGCAGCTAATTATTTTGAGGAAATAAGAACTTGTGACATTTTATCACAGTGGGACATAATTTAATGTATTAGTAGTAAGAAATGACGATGCATTTAATATGTCTTGCCAAAATTGCATTTTTTGGGCTTGAATGGCCGAGTGTTAGTTCTCTGGAGCTTGGTGCCACAGCTTTCAGGTTCGAATCCCGATCGTGGATGTTTGTAGTGATTCGGTATCCACTTTAATCCGTAGGTCCCGGTCTTATATGACTGCAGAGCATCACAAAGTCAAGTCAGATTTTTACCTACGGGGGCTCCATCACAACAGAAGCTGCCCCCTTTCCCTTCAACCGTGAGTTCATGCGGGCTCGTGGACTTAGTCTAAATGTCTGTCAAGTGGGATAAGGAACAACAACAAATTTGCATTTAATATATCTTATGCTCTAAATCAGGTGTAGTCAACTTTTTCATACACCCCCCCCTCTACACACACACTTTTGTATCTTTGTTAGTAAAATTTTCTAACCACCCACAGGTTAAACAATTGTGTGGATTTATAAAATAGGAAGTAACTTTACTTTTATAAAGGTTATAAAGAAAAGTTGCAGCAAATTAAAGCAAATAATAATAATTTTTTACCAAATATTTTATGTCTGACTTTCACTAAATTTGGCAGAAAAAATATTTATAAAACAACTCCATCATCATTGGCGCAGCAGCCCCATGGTGAACTAAAGCCGTCCGCCTACTGGACTTTGGGACATGAGATATTTTTTTTTACAAACTTACGCTCAACAGCCGTATTAGATCGGGATCTACGGTTTAAAGTGGATTCTGAACCATTACAAACATCCATGGCAGAGCCGGGACTCGAGCCTGAAACCTGGGCCCCGAGTGCCAGAGCACTAGTCATTTGGCCGTCAGCCCCAATTAATATTTTATAGTACTTTCTATTATTTAATGGTTTATTTTTTAATATTTTTTTATTCATTTTATAATTTAATATATTTTTTCTTCCTTCTTACATAATTCAAATAAAATGAATTTTCTTTAGTAACTCTCATGTGGGTCACTAATACGTTTTCAATTAATATGTAGAATGTAATAATTTTATATTAATGAAATGGAATAATTTTATATTATTAATTCTGATTCATTAAATATTGAAGACTAGGCAGCTAATTCTTAAAAAAATTATTTTAATTGCTTCAAGTTTCTCTCTGAATCATTGCTCATAGTGAATCACATACATTTCACTGCGATCAAATAAGTGCTTTTTAACACTTGCACAAATATAAAAGGAAATTGAATTATTATTTTTTAATATTATCCATAAGACTTACTCTGTCTCTCTCCTTGAAATAATTTTTTATTGCAAAAAAACACAGTCTTTTTAAACATTAATAAACATCAATTTCCTGATTTGCAAACCCTTCTGCCTTTTCTTTTTTTTTTTTTTTTTTTTTTTTTTTTTAAATGACAAGTCTAGTTTATTCTCCTACTTCTCCCTCCTCCTCTATCGATTTCCTCCCTTGCCATTTTTCTCTCTCTCTCTCTCTCTCTTTTTTTTTTCCTTTTTACCCCTCCCTTCGGACGTATTTTTTATATTACTAAGCATGTTCGAAAGTTATTTTCAGTCAGTGGGTTTCTTTTCATTTTTTTTTTTTTTTTTTTTTTTTTAATACTTCGAGTCTGACAAAACGGTTGACAGTTGTCGGTATGCGGCAGCAGGTGTTCTCTTTCTAGCAATTCGTTTTCATAAAGACAAGGGTTAATTTTCGGTAAGCATGTTGTTATTTAAAATAGAAAAATATCTGTACATAAAATATATTCACATTTCCATTCTTGTAATTTTAAAGTGAAATTTATTCTTTATCATATTAGTCAACTTTATTGGCTTTTTTTTTTTTTTTTTCTGTGGAAAAGATTTAAAATTTAGATGACTGAGAATTTTACTACAAACTAAACTCAGTTAATTCATAGTTCACAAGATATTTGCTACGATTATCCAAACATTCAAACTGCAATTATATTTACGGCTCTAAGTATTATTTTTATATTTCCAATGGCCCCATTATTAATTTTATTATTAATTTCTATTATAGGTATACTAAAATAATTATATTCTACAAAATATTACAAACTTAAATATATTACATTCATATTATTTTGGTATTAGCAAAATTACTTTATAGGCAGAATATATATTTCAAAATTGTAACTTATTCTTATTTTCAAATCTTCATCTTATTGTATTATTGATTTTGTATTATAAAAATAACTTATATTGTTGTACAAAAATGAAAAAATGAAAATTTTATTTTTAACTCATATTGAAAATGTATTTTATATACATCTTTAATGATAAATAGCTTTCAAAATTATTAAAATATTATTAATATAAGTTTTTTAACAATAAGATAAAAATAAATTATTAATAATAAGAAGTTATTAATTATTAATTATAAAAATTATTGATTATTTATATATAGTAATATGTATATAGTATTTATATTCTAAATATTACAAAATTTTATCTTCCAAATTTGAATTCATTAAATTTAATGGTAAACTCGGTTGCGAATTTTGAGTTTCTTAATAATGAATGTTAGTAAAAAATTATCAAAGTTTGAGTAAATACAATACATTTAAATATTTAAATTAGTACATTTAAATATTTGAACTAGGTTATTTGTCTAATATTGCCCTTTAATCTAACTTTTTAATCCTAATATATTAATTTGAAATAAAAATGCATCAACATCTTATTGATTATAATTATTAATTCAAAGAATAAATTATTTATATTGAAACAAATTAGTAACATAATATTTTTTTTCCAAAGATTTAAGTATGAAATTTTTTTTTTTTTTTTTAGTTTTCTTATTTTTGATAAAATGTAACTATATCAGAGATTTATGAAAGAGTCCTTAAATCTTGAATTTAATGTCCAAAGTACAATTAATGCTCGTACTTGCGAAATGGATAAATATAATTCAAGCAATTTCAAATGTTAGTATTTTATTTTTAATTGACACAAATAAATCTAATAATTATAGTTCTGAACAAATATATATAATTTTATTGTTTACAATTTTCAAATTATGCAGTTGCTTTGAAGATTTCATCGATAAAAACATTTTTAAACCCAATAATGCTATAATAATTTGATGTTTTATTTAATAAATTTATTTATTGTTTAAACAATAAATACATTTAACTCTTTTTAAACGATAAATACCATTTAAGGAATATTTCAGTCAAAAATATCTTTTGCATTTATTTTAATAGATAAATGTTTTTAACTATGTTAATAATATAATTAATTCATAAAAGATGTTTTTAAATTATTTTTATTGATATACTTTTCTTAAAATTTAACCAATTAAGAACTAATAAAAGTCACTTATCATGGATTGAAGCTTTTATATTTGATTAATAAAAAAAAAATTCTAATTTTTTCATTTTTTGAAACTATGGTGGAAATTTAAATGTTTCCTTTAAATTAAATTACTTTGTGTTTCTAATAATTATAAATATTTAAAAATTCTATAAAAATTAATAACATAAATAAAATAACGATATATTTTTTACAAACAAAAAATTATTTTTTTCTTAAAATAGAAAGAAAATATTGGTTTTCTATATTGATTATATTATTTGAAATTAAAAACTAAATATTAAAAACTATTTTTTTAGATTATTTTTTAAGTTCTGGTAATGCTTTTCTGAAATGCTGTGTTGTACCTTTAAAATTTCTATTTTTGGCCTCTAAAGCAATTTCTATGCATTACCCGCGTTGATTTTCCATGACGATGAAACAACTCCATGCGGGAGTTCAAAATCAGCTGCCTACTTGGCTCGGCAACAAAACAATTTCGTTGCTAGGCAACTACATCTCACGTGGCTGATGTCAACATGTCCTCTGATTGGCTGCGAAATCCGGTGCTCGAAATCCACTTTTTCTGCGGTTTATCGCTACTCTTTCAACGCCTAAATTTCACCCCTGAATAACATATGTGTGGTGTACTTAATTATTTTTAACTTCGTCTTTGAATTTAAAAAGGTTTTTTTTGGTGAAAAGTAAAAATATTAAAGTATTATGAAAGTATAGTATTATATGAAGAGTAAAAATATCTTTAAAATAGTATAAAATACTTAAAACATAATGAGTAATTGTAAAATGAAAGAAATGTTTTTTTGTTTAAATTGAACAATTTAATTTTAAAAATGAAGTTTTCTAAATTGGGAAGAAAAATATTTGTGTATAAAGAACAAATTAATGTTTTTCTCGATATAAATTAATTCAATTGCAATTTTCTTTATTTGTGTTAGTAAATTCAATATCTATCTCAACTAATGATAATTTATGATCTATTTCATTTATTTTGTGCAAAATATACTATTAAATTAACAGCATCTGAGCAATTCTTTTTCTTATTGTCTTTGCGATGTGTCGAAATCCTTTCCGAATCCTTTGGCGAAACTTGGCGACAAGTGCTCCTCTGGTCCTTTTCATTGGCAACCCCAAAAGTAGCGGGAGGCAGCGTTCAATATTCTCCTCTCATCCCCAAGAACCAAAAAAGAAAACATTCTGTCATGTGTGCGTATCGTCCACTCCTCTATTGATATTGGCAACTTAACTGCACACAATGCAAATACCCGTCGTAACGGTTGCACTACTGTTTATTGACTTTTTCAAAATCGAAACAGCAAACTGTTAGTTTTAAACAGTTAAAAAGACTTGAGATTAATAAAATAAATAATTGATTTAAAGTCAAGAGTTCGAATAAAAAAAAAAGAGGAGAAGTCGAACATTTTCGCACATGAATCAGCAATCGAGATAAACTATATTTTTAGTTTAATTTCGATAAAAAATTATAACTGTGATTATTCCAATACATTTTTCGGACATTCTACTATAGTATGGCTTTCGTTAAGCATTCTAAAAGTGCCAGAAAAACACCAGTTTATTATCTGGTTGTTGATTTTCGTAACCAGAAACCGTATTCGAATTACTATAAAGGAATCGGTGCTCCTGAAAGTGGTATTCGAAAATCCTCATCTGGATCCAAGAGGGTGGTGATCATCAGAGCTAAAGTTCTATCGAAGCGTGTAAGTTATTATTATTATTATTATTTTAACTTTTGTAATTATTCATATGCCTGTTCTGAGAAAATAACATCGTTGAAAGTGTGTTTCAAACAGTTTGTTTAACGTCGTTATATTTCACTGTAACTTCCATAAAAAAAATTTTCTCAGAAAATTGTGTAAATACGTTTATTTTTTGTAGTTGTTATATATTGTAGATAATTTTAATAATTCATTATCAATATATATTGTACGTAAATTATGTTAGAGTTTATTATATTCTTTATATTATATAAAAATATATTGAGTATTGAAATATATAAAACGGTAACAAAGTATGTAAGATAAAAAATGTTGTCTTTGTATTCAGTCATTCGATCTTCTGACATATTTATAATTTTAATTAACTCCTTTTATTGTGTTAACTAAATACTAGAAATTTCAGTTTATCTTAATTGAATTGCTACGAAATTTTAATGTACTCCGTTCATATTTAGAAGGAAAAGAAATTTATTGCACGTTACGAAAAATCTTAGAAAATGTTCCTCTTTATTAATAGTCTTAAGATAATAAAATTCTTTTCTTTTTTTTTTTTTTTCACTATGTAATCTGAGTTCCCAAAAATATTTATTTTGTAATACAGTGCATGTTATGTAAATTATGTTTTAATGCATATAAAAGAAATTAACATCTCTAAAATGCACCTAAATTAGTTAATGTATGGGAAAAATTTTTTTTATTATATTTTATTTATTATTTTTTCCCCGTGTCATTTTTTCCAACTGTACCGAATATTTCTCCTCCATATATTCGTTTTCCTCCACCTCTTCTCATTTTTCTCTCTACTCTTTATTTATTTTTTTTTTTTTCATTTGTTGCTGAAGATGCTGTTGAAAAATGATTCTCTTGATGTGCGAGGCCCCTTCTTGAGGTGGTTTCATCCCCTACTGCCATAAAAGTAATAATTTAACTCAGTAACTTGAACCGCTTCTGACATTTTCGGTATTTCAAGTATAAACTTATGTTGCGTTATTCTGTAACATGTTAACATGCTACTGATGTAATGTAATATTTTAAGTTTCATCTCGCATATTGTGCATGAACAATTAAAAAAAAAAAAATTTTTCGAGCTTTATGTGCAATATAATTTTATTTACAACACAAGCACACTTGTGGGGAAAAAAATTACTTCATATGTTTTATTTATTCTTATACTTATTTATAAAAGAGAAACCTTACTTTAGACTTAATAGGTTAAATACACATTTTAAAATTTAATAAAAATGAATTGAATACTTATCAATTAACTAAAAGGCATAAAACTATTCGTTGGAGTAGAAATTTATTTCGTGAGTATGCTGAGGGTTTGAAGTTGCATAGCTTATTTATTACTTTTTTGTCGTTCCTCAATACTTCGTGCGGCCTGATGGCCAATTGGCTAGTTCTCTGGCCTCTGGTACCATAGGCTTCAGGTTCGAATGTTGGCTGTGGCATGGATGTTTGTTAGTAGTTCGGAATCCACTTAAGCAGTCTCATATGATCGTAGAACGTCACAGCCCAATCAGACTTCTCACCCGCATCATTCCGAAACTGCAAAGGGGCAACTCAGCTCTAAGCACAGTGATGTGGTGTGGTGTAGTAGTAGTGGTGGTACGGAATCCACGTTAAACTATAGGTCCCCTACTAATCAGCACCAAAATGTGCATAAAATGACCATAGAGCAACAAACCAAACTAATCTAGATTTCACATGTTATTTCTTGATACCATATATATATATAGGACATGAATTTGAATTTGTCAATAAGTATATTCCTAGATTTTTGTGTTTTGTTCAGAATGAAATACATCTTGTATTTATTACCATGATAAAATGAATGGAAACGATATATTATCCACGTTAAAATTTTACCTATAATCCATGTTAAAATTATAGGTCCCTGTCTAATTAGCCTAAAATGTGCCAAAATGACCGTAGAGTGAAAAAACAAACCACGTTAAATTATAGGTCCTGTTTAATTAGTCTAAAGTATGCACAAAATGCGACAAACCAAACCAGGTGATTATGAAAAATTATTTATTCCAAACTATCATTTGAGTAAAGAAAAAAATTATTGCAAGTTAAGTCATGCCATCATTTAAATAAAACTTTAAAACTTACTCGGGGCTAACGATTTTCTGAAAACTAAAAACACCTTTTCACGTTTTGACAAGAAAATGAATCAGAACCACGAGGAATCGTTTTTCTACTCATTCCCACGTTCCTTCTGGCGACTTGCGAACGCTCGCGTGTTCGAAATCGAAAAACGCTGTCCGCCCGTTTCTCGTCCCAAGGCCGAAAGCGAACGCTTATTCTTCCGTTACATTATCTTGTTAGAGGTTGCATAAGGAAAACTCCCTTCATCACAATAATTAGACTGCCGTGGTGCATTCTAATGAGGACAGGCCGCCGGTTTATTACGACAATCGAATGCACTTGCCCGTTCGGATGTGAAAAAGAACCAAACAAACGAAAAAGGTGGTGAAGAAATTCTTCTTGCTCTCTGAGAGGAAGATTTTCATCTGTTTACCAACGGTCTGCTAATAGGGAAATAAACATTGCTTCAGGATTTCCTTTCGGCCGTTTAGTGGGAAGCGATAAATGCTTGTTTATGCAGGCGGTCTTATTAAATCGATACACTTTGATTATGGCGGGCTCGTACATATAAATGATTGAGGGAGCTAAATCTGTCATTGTAAAAACTCTTTGCAATTTATGTATGTTTTATTTTTTAAAAAAATAAGACTGCTAATTTTGGGGGAATTTATTCCAAAAAAAGCTGCACGATTTTTTGTAGCTTTAAATCCATAAGCACATTGCATAATTTTTTTTCTTTTTTCCATTGAAAATAGAACAACTAATAAGTACACTTATTATTGTACAGTGTTTTTTTTTTTTTTTTCCCGGATGGAATACAGAATATCACTAAAATTCGAGAGCTTTTCTAATGCATTAATCGTGGTTCAAGTAGTGTATTATAAAAGGCCAATTTTCAAATTTATGAGCCGGCGAATTTATTCCTCACAAGAATTTTTGCATCTTCGTCGCTTTTACATTTTTATCTAATAAAAATTCCTTTAATGGTTGATTATCAAAAAAGAGCCCTGTCGTTATTAAACAATTCCGCTTGAATTATTATTATTTTTCTTTATTTTAAAAAATAAAAATAAATTCTACTATAAATATATTTTAGTAAAATTTCAAAATCTCAGGTACCATGAAATTCACATTACATATTATGTTATAGAACTGATGAGTAACGTAATGAATGATTAATTGACGGCCTGAATGGCCGAGTATCTATGCTCTAGCGGTTCGAGTCCCGGCGGTGCCCTAGATGCTTATAGTGACTCGGAATCCACTTTAAACCTTAGGCCCCGGTCTAATAGAATCGTAGAGCGCTGTCTTGAGGTTTAATCAGTCTTCAGTCCTCGTGGTTCCTCGCTAAAAGTAAAACTGCATATTATTACCCTTAGCCATGGAATAGTCGCCTGCGAGAGGGTCTTCTGGACCTAGTGTAGGCTTTCCTGCACCAGGGGAATTAGTAACAACAACAATATGATTAATTGGTGTAGCTTCTATCATATAATATTCTAGTAATACATCATGATTTCCGAATAGCTGTCACTTTGGCACTTGGTGCCAGAGGATTCGGATTCGAGTCCCGGCAGTCCCATGGATGCTCATAGTGATTCGAATCCACTTTAAACCGTAGGTTTTGGTCTAATACGACTATTGATCGTATGGCTGACAATCCTACATTGTAAAAAGGAACCCTGTCCTGGCTCGACATCTGCCAGTAAGCAGACCACCTTGGCCCACCATAGTCTATAGTGCCAGGGAATTATTTATACATTATATATGTATAACTAAATCTTGTATATACACTAACTCTTGTAAATATATATACATAACTCTTGCAAATATATATACACTAACTCTTGTAAATATATATACACTAACTCTTGTAACACTGTATACATATTTGTATCTCCAGCTCTTGTAATAATATATTAATGATAAGAATGCAAATTACACAAATACAAATTAAATTTTATATATTAAAATCAAGAGCAATATTTCCGTTTCATCTTTCCTGAAACGGAAATATTGCTCACAATTAAAAAAAAAAATCATAATTCATACTTTTCTTCTTTAATCCTGATTTAAAAAAAAAAAAAAGGTAAACATAACTTTTCTGTTTATTTAATCTGCGTTAAGATTTATAAGCATTTGTTATTTATTTGTTGACATAGATAACCACTTGCTGTGCGAAAACCTTGCTCCTCTGACTTAAATAAATTAATTTGTCCCATGCTTAATGAACTATGCCAAATATAAAATAATTGCATGCTCTCATAAAGGTAATGAATCAGTCTCCATAAATAAAATGGGATTATGTTGCACAAAATGCAATGACGAAAGCCAAAAACGTAACCGCTGTGTTTCGAAGTTATTCAAGTGAAAATTTCCCTCTGTATCTCACTGAATTATTTTCTTATCTAACCTGTCATTTTTCATAGTGTGTACACGATACTCCAATTTTATTATTATTATTATTTTTTTTTTTTTTTTTGTTGTTGTTCTTTTATTGTAACGTATGATTTTTTTTATCTGTTACGCGTTTTAAGTGTTATACGTTAAATAGGTATTTTTAAAGTTATTTGCATTAAATATTTTTAAAAATTCGTTAATAAGTTAAGTGGGTTATTTTTATGTATAATAAGATTTAAATAAATGCTTGCAAAATAGATTTCTTAATGTATATTCACATTGTTTAGCTTATATTGAAATTTATATAAAAATATTATTGTGAAAGACATATGAATGCTTTGTTTACAGTTAATGTACTTTTTCTTAGTGTTTTATCACAGTGTTTCTTAAAGAAGTGCATTAATATAAATAGTGATCATTGCAAAACATTTATAGGCATAATTTATTGTTTTACCATTAGTCAATCATTGAATACTCTATACGATTCACTCCTATTTTACATTTAAATGCATGTGACTTAAATTTGTTATATTAAGTTTTAAAATTCGAAAATTTGTATATAGAAAAATTTTTTTAATATGAAAATAGATAGAATTAAATAATGATGGCATAGGGGCCTGATGGCCGACTGGCTGGCGCTCGGTACCACAGGCTTTCGCGTTCGAGTCCCGGTGAGTGGTTTGAAAATCCACTTTAAGCCGTAAGTCCCTGTCTAACAGGATCGTAGAACGTTGTGGGGGTTAGTGTGACTCGCGTCCCTAGCCTATCTTCAAGCTACACGTGCCCCCTGGGTGGTGTTAAATGAGTAACAGCGGTGCAGCCCTTGCTTATGGCATAAAGATAACTGTCTGTGTATTGCCAGCTGCATTAGAACAACAACAAATAGTGATATGCAGAAAAGTTAGCAATGTTTTTAGATTTCAGTATTTACACAATTAGAATAATTTTACTATAAGCATGTTTGAATCCATGTCCTTCCTAGGAAAATTTTGATAAAAATCTTCTTTATCTTAAAAGTTTTATCTTCCACTGTGGCAATCATTATTTATTTTGCCAATCAAATAAATTAAATTAGTTTAATCAATGTGCATCGATTTTTTAAATTAAAAAAAAATTTACTTAGTACGAAAATAGCGATAAGACTGTTATGTATTCCTACTATTGAACTAAAACTTTACTTTTTTCCTTCTCTTCCATCTGTATGAACGTTTCCATGTAATTACCAAACAATCAAAGAATATAGAAAAAAATAATAACTGCAAAAGAATCACTCTTACTATGTATCACTTTTCAGAAAAACAGAACAATTTCTTTCGAAACAATACGTTGGAGAACAATAAAAATTTACTATTTTTTATTTTATTTATTTATTTATTTTTTTTTTTTTTTTACCATTATTTTAGAGATTAATATATATATTTTTTTTTTTACCCTCTCTCACCATATGAGGTCAATGCACTCTGCCACTGCCGAAATTTTGACTCTTTCCCCTCCCCCTCCTCACTTTAACGGGATACATGAAGGGCTTAATTGCCCTTGGGGGCAAATATAAGGGGAGTAGATATGAGTCATGGGAGGGGTTGATAAAATTTCCCCACGTAGTCCATGAAAGTATAGATTTTTGTTCCCTTCCAAAGAGAATCTATTATGGACTAATTCGAAGAACAATTTTGTGAGGGTCTTTCTTCTGCGATATTCTATATTCTGGGAAACTTATGGATTGGAATTTACTCTTTCATACAAAGAATTGCATCTTATTTCCTTAATCATGTCCAATATTTTTACCCTATTCACATTTAATGAAATATAATAATGACATTAAATTTTATAGTGAGAAAATACTTTGTGAAATTTAAATGTCGATTAATGAAATTTAAGTGCTGATTAATGAATTTCTAAATTGGCATAATATATTTATTTATTTACATTCATGGAAAGAACAGTCTATGATGGCTAAAAAGTGCAGTTACTGTTTTCTCATTTATATGTTGTATGGTAGACAATCGGAAGAACTTATCAGACTGAATGATTATCAATACGAGATGTCAGCACAATATATTACAATTCAGCACCAAATCTCATATTTTTTTTAAATGGTAACAATCAATTAATGCTTCTAGTGTATTAAATAGCTAACTCCCTGGCACTACAGTCCATGACAGTCTGCCTACTGGCAGATTTCGAAACAGGTTTTTATTTTTACGTGGTAGAGTTGTCAGCCCAGCTCTACAGTCATATTAAACATGGACCTACGGTTTAAGGAGGATTCCGAACCACTACCTATGGCGTCGCCTGTACTCGAGCTTTAAACCTGTTGCACTGGTCTATGACTCGGCCATCAGTCTCCCTAGTGTTTAAATACTTTCTTACATTGTAATCAGCTTGCTCTCCTATCAGGCTCCCTCGTGTCTTAATACTTCCTTACATACTAACTAGCGTGCTTTACCACCAGGCCCCTAGTGTATTAACACTTTTTTACATTACTAATCTGCGTACTTTACCATCAGGCCTCCTATTGTTTTAATACTTCCTTGCATACTAATCAGCGTGCTCTACCAGGCCATAAGTCAAGCTTCGAAGTGACTATATGTATTTAAAGAAAGTCTCCAGTTGATTGAGGGCTTTCCCTTTTTTTGCCTTATTAATACTTAATTTATCAGTATTTCAATGACTTTTTCAATAAATTAATTTTAATATTCCTCTATTAAAATCATTAATGACTTTGAGTTTACTAGCAAATGACAATTGAATGACAGTTGGCTCGATCGCTTCAAATAATGAATGAAGTTAAAAAGTGAACTTTTTAGAATTTAAGTTTCCTCACTGAATTTTAGGGTCATTGACTTTTCTGTTCTGTCTGTTCCAGAATTTAAATCAATTGCATATTTCAGTGAATAAGATGTATTTAATTTGATATTAACGTAATAAAATAATTTTTTTCTTATAAAATTTTATTTAAATAATGCTTTTGAATTCATTAATGTTAGTTAACCACGAAAAAGTTAGCAATTCTTACTGCTAGAAAAGTGTGTTGGTCTGATAGCACCTGTTCACACACATAACTTCTTACGAAGAGATGGGAAAGTGGCCCATTTCTTTTGTACCTTACCTATTGACCTAAAGTAACAAGAGAAAACAGAATGCAAAACTCTTCAAGTTGTTTTCTGTTTAAATGCACACAGTTAATACTTCAGAAACCAAGTAGGAACCTAATGGAGGGTAGGGGGTAACAGTAAAATCCAGATACAGAAGAGATCAACCCACATGGTTCAATGCCCCTGAGGTATGATCATTCCCCTTGGCACCCCCACCCACCCCGTAAGAAGCTGTGGGAAGAAGGGCAAAAAATGTCCCTGGAGTATTCATTTTGGACAATGGCCCAGAATGGGGTCACGGTGCAAGGGGGTAACTCAAGATTGCCCTTTTTTCTTGGGAAAGATTTCTCAATGGATTCTTTCCGATAGCAGATCAGTCAAGGCTAGTTCGATGGCTAGGACAACATGACTTATTTAGCTACCAGGGGACCGTTGCAGTTTGTTTTGGTGGTTTTTTCCCATGGTTGAGGAATGCATCTCTAGACCTTCTGTCGTTTTTGGAATCGGTCAAGATTTTTTTTTATTTAGAACCAATCAAAATGCAATTTATGTATGTCAATTTAAACGATATCGCAATATTTGTTAATAAAAATATTTTTGGAAAAAAAAATTAAATACTTTTGCTACAAATATAATGCGAATGTATTCTTTTTTATTATTAAAAAATGTATTTCATCAATATAAAAAAGTAATAAATTTTTATGAAAGATCATAATACTAATGCATTTATTTGCATTTATAATAGATTCCATTTAATAATAAAATTGTTTACTTGAAATTTACAGGTATCTTTTACAGGCTTTAGATGCTATCAGATTGCCTTTTAATATAAAAAAAAATTTTTCTTTAACAAGCAGAACAAGTAGATTATTTCGAATATGATAAATCACGCTTAAATTATGTTAGCTGGCAATACAGAGACGGTTAATCTTTCTGTCATAAGCAAGTGCTGCACCGATGTTATTCATTTAGCACTACCCAGGGGGCACGTGTAGCTTTAAGATATGCTATAACTTAACTATACCACTCAACTCATTTACAATTATATTATTGGTGAAAAGAGTAGTTCTAATTTAACTATTTCTTGTTGATTTAGCATGATGCGAAGCACCTTGGCTGCGCGGCAAGCAGTCGCTAGCTTCTATCTTAAAAGTAAAAAGACGATAAAGAAATGCTTTGCTAGAAAAGAACGATACAGACTAACAGGAAGCTTGACCAATAGATTAAAAAAATAATAATAATATTTAAGATACAGTAATAGTTAGAGATAAAAAAAAAATAGAAAGAAGACAATCTAATTTAGCTATAAATTTACATAAAAGTTTATTCCATCACCAGTTTTATTTATAGTGGTAAATAATGTTTATGTAATGGTAAACGATGTTTGAAAGGCATTTTCAAGTTGTAACTGGAAAAACAAAATCATTTAACTCATTTACAATAATATCCTTAACCACCTGTCAAATAAAAGTATTAGAAAACTGTTCTCTAGCATTTTTTAACAGATATGCATCTTTAATTTTAAAAGAATGCTGATGGTATAGAAAAAAAAATAAAAGGATGTCAAGGAAAATCAACTCATGAGATCATCAGAAAGAATATCATAAAACTGGATTATATTTCCATTTTCACAGAAGTGCCGTCACATAAAAATAAAGTACTGCTGATAAAGATTCTTAACTAAATTATTATTTTTTTCTTTTCACTTGAAAGTATAAATGTCATTTCTATTTTGCTAATATCTTCAGTGTATGATCATTATTCTATTTATGAGAGAACTGTTTCAAAAATCTTTGTTCCATTTTCCACCAATTGACCCAAACCGATTCTTTGCTGGTGAGTAATTTCGTTGCCAAAAGTAAATGACAAATATTGAATGAAATTAAAGCAATCAAACGGACAATTCATTACTTGGTTTAAAACACATAAAGTATAAATTTGGAGAAATTAAGAAATATTAGTGTGATTCATCGAATTCGAAACAGCTAAGAAAACTAAACAGTGAAACATTCATTAAGTGTATCATTTTATATCTAAATCTATCATGTTGCCATCATCATCAGTGGCGCAACAGCCCCATGGTGGGCCAAGGCCATCTGCCTGTTTACAGATTTCTAGACAGAAGATTTTTTTTTCTTTTTACGGTGTAGGGTTGGCAACACTACGTCCAATGCTCTACAACCATATTAGACCGGGACCTACGGTTTAGCGAACCACTACAAACATCCATGGCATCGCCAGGACTCGAGCCCGAAACCTGTGGCACCGAGCGCCAGAGCTCTAGTCACTCGGACAAAACGCCTCATCTATAGTATTATGTTGTATAAACAGTAAAATAATGCATATAATAAAAACTTAGAAGTCGAAAATACACAAAATGATTTTGTATGTATATATATATATATATATATATATATATATATATATATGAAAGCAAAATGTGCAGTGTTTTAAAATAAAGGAATTTTCACGACTAAATAATCATGATTGCTTACTACTTTTTACATTTGTTGAAATAAAACTTTAATTTGTATATGATTTCCGTACTTAAAAATTATTTTAAATAATTAATATAATTTATGCATAGAATGTGAGATATGAACAATCCGATTCAGCGTGATTGTTCATATATCACTTTGTATGCATTGCTAACCTAAGCATATGCCCCATTTGCAAATAATTAAAAAGAAATAAAAAGAAAATCTTCAGTTTCCTGTTTTGAAAATCGCCAACTGAAAAGCAAAGAGCCACTGTAGAAAGAACAAAACAAGCTCTCGGTCCGTTTTCGAAATTAATATATAGGTTAAGAACTATCGGCCGGATGTGGCTCTTCCGTTGGGTAGTCAAAACAAGACTTGGAGGGCACGCCTCGAGCTAAAACTCTTTCCGTCCAACCTTTTGTTTCCTTCTATCACTATCTCTGGAAAATGTTACACCCTAGTTAGCAGAAAAGCATAGCCTCACTCTCTTTCTTAAAAGAGTTCGCGATCTCGATTCTCTTTCGTTCAATGATTTCTCTATATCAC
Source organism: Caerostris extrusa (assembly GCA_021605095.1). NCBI lineage: Eukaryota > Metazoa > Arthropoda > Arachnida > Araneae > Araneidae > Caerostris > Caerostris extrusa. The sequence goes on from BPLR01012234.1 coordinate 26,274, forward strand.
AGTGATGACTGTGGCAGTGATAAAATCACAGTTGTTGAATATGAGATATGCAGGAATCATAAGATAAAATTAAATCATGCATATATAATATTTACGTATATGTAGAAATTTGTTTTTTTTTATATTTTTAGATATATTGCCTGTGTATACTATACAACAGGGGTGGCCAACTTCGGCGAGTGAGATTTATTATATTTTTACAAAATATATTTATTTTATAACCAAAATAGTGAAAAACAAGGTGTTATTTTTGTATAGAATTGGTTGGCTTACAATGCAATGTTGAATGAACACATTTTTGAATCATCAGAAAAAAAATAGATTTTTATAACACTTACGTCACAAAAGAGAAATTGTCCAATTTGTGAAATCTGGCACAAAAAGTTGTTAGCGCTTTCGCTTCAACTTACACCTGCGAATCGTTTTTCGAAAATGAAATTGACCCAACACAAAACACGTTGAAACATAACGGACGTTAACCTACAACACCCATTACGATGTGCAAATACCTAAATGGAGATCGATTTGCAAAAAGCTACGTGATAAAGCGGCGAAACGAATATCGCACTAGTAAAATAAATATTTTTTAATGATTTCATTTTCAGTGTTATATATTTCTTTACAATGTGCATTTAGTATCATTATTATATTATCTATGCTTACATGTTAGAATAGTAGTAAACACAAAAATAATAACTCATTATGTTTCATTTTTTCATTCCAAAAAAAATGTCTATAGTGGGTCTCAATCTAACATGGGGATATATAATTTTATATGCGGCCCGCGTATTTAGGATGCATTTCCAAAGTGGCCCGCAAGATCATTTTGGTTGGCTACCCCTGGTGTATATTATACTAGTATAAGATAATTTCTGTTGCTGTTAAGCTGTCTTCATTGTCACAATGGAAATACTGATAATAAATTTTTACAAAATATATACGGAAGACATCCTAAATATCAGTTATTTATGTGTTTGAAAGGAAGTGTATGCAAATGAATGCGATGAATAATTGCAGGTAATTCATGAGACACGAATTAATGCAGGTGCATCTATTTGCAAGCAAAGATAAAAGGAGGAAAAAACCCTATTCTGCAACGATCCGACCTAAACAGCTGTTGTAATCTTACCTTGACCTTAATAAATTAAAATGCATTTTGCAATTTGCAATCAGTATCGTTCAGTTCTTTTCAAGTCCATGTAACTATTTTTATCATGAAAACTTTTATGCTTTATACTGTTCGTAATTGCTAGCGTAAACAAACTGGTATTATTTAATTTTCTTTTCATTTGTCAAACATGCTTTGACCAAAACAAACTGTTTGGGATTTCAAAAATTCTGTCCTCAAAACACTTTATTTTAAATTTCAAAAATGTCATTTTTTTCCTTTCTTTAGATTTATTGATACTTACTAATAATACGCATCTCTTTATTAAAAAAAAAATCGTTATTATCTATCTAGATTAATAAATGTATAAATGTTACTAAATGCAAAAAAAAAAAAAAATGCATAATCATATGCATTGCACCTTGAATAAAATGCTTAATTTTTCTTTTGCAGAGTAATTTATATATATATATTGAGAAATTACTACTTTGTAATATTTTGCTTTAATATAATGCAATACCTTTTATTAACAAATCTTGAAAATTTCAACTCTCACAAATAAAGTAATACAGATTGTGGCCATACATGATCTAGACGCACTAAAAATTTTGCATAAACCACAAATCGCATAAATGATTTGTTTTAAAATCATCTTCAGAATATTACACTCACCTCTCTAATCCCTAAAAGTCAATCAATGTTATCTTTTTCTTCTTGAAACCAATCAATGCTAAAATCAATGTTAATATTATATCTATATTATATTTTTATTTTTTAATACTCAACTTTGATACAAAATGTTCATGATTTTATCTGTCGTAAGGATAAATAGTTTAATTAATTTCGAATTAACAATACTTTAAAAATATTTTAATTACTTGCCTACATATTTATAAATAAAGATTTCTTATTATTGTTTATTAGTACTTTAAAATACGGTTGTTTCTAAAGCTCATAGAAAGCAATTCTGTTGATGATAATCTATTCGAACTGATATTGCTCGTATTCTGTTTTTCTATTCGTAATGATATTATATTTATATTTATATTATATTTTTATTTTTAATACTCAACTTTGATACGGAATGTTCATGCTTTTTTTATCTATTGTAGGAAAAATATCTTAATTAATTTCGAATTAACAATGATTAAAAAATATTTTATTTATTTGTCTAAATAATAAAAAAAATATATTATTATGGGACAAATTAAAATAATAATTACCGGCTATCGGTTATTATTGTAATTATAAATTATAATAATTATTAGTTATCAATTGATTTCTGTCTAAAAAGCTCATAAAGCAATTATGCTGACAACCTATTCGAACTGATATTGTGTATTTTTTGTATCCTTTAAAAATATTTTAATTATTTGTCTTCATAAAAAAAAATTATTTGTCATTATAAAAAAAATTATGTCATATAAATAATTATAAAAAATCTATAACAATCTATAAAAAGTCTATAAAAATCTATAATAATCTATAATAACTATAAAAAGATTTATTATTATTGTTATTATGACACTACTTTTAAAGCTCAGAAAACAAACAAGCTGATGATAATTAATTCGAACTGCTATTATGTATTTTTTCTTCCGTAGATGATAATTACTTATCGAGTAATGACATAACATTTATTAAGAGTTAAATTTTAAACTATTTGTAGCGACTACCATTCCACTTTGTAGTTCGGTGACACCGCACTTGCACAACCCAACCCCTTTTCCGCGTCATACTTTCGCAGAAGGGAAGTAAAAATCTGCACAATGCATCCAAGGGTAATAACCCTAGAGTTCCTCTCTCTCTTTATTATTATACTTTTTTTTTTTTTTTAATCTGTCCAACCCTCTCCCCAACCACCTGCTCGCATTCTTTCCCGTTCGTCCGGTGTGCATGTGCATTTGGTGAAAGTGGTGACAACGGTACACACCGTGTTAGAAAGGTTGGTGTGAAGAGGACTTTTGCATAATAATAAGAAGAAGCAGAAGATGATGAAAAAAAGTTGGCAAAATATTTGAAAGGCTTTTTGGAAAGTAAAATACGTGTAGTTTAAGAATTTCCATTTTATATACATATATATATATTAACTAAAAAAAAAGTGTGAATTTTTTATGTTAAAGTTCATTGCACCCTGTTTAGAAAGAGGATTAGAGGGTTTAATAGCACTATGGTACTTATTCTAAGAATATTTTATGAATTTATATCTATCTTACGGAAACGGATGATTACAAATGTATTTTTAAACTTGAAGTTTTTTTAATTAATTGCATTAAAAAAAGGGAAATTAAATTGGATATTTTTTAAAAGTTAGTGGATTTCATAATTATTAACGATAACCTAATACAAAATCAAAATGGAAATCTAAACCATGACTAAAACTATTAAATTATCAAAAAAAAATATTAAATATCATTTCATAATACTATAATCAAATATCACTTCATATTTTTTGAATAGTTTTATTAAAACTATTCAAAAATATGAAGAATTTTTATTTTATCATATATTTGCTCACAATATTTATTTTTATCATTTTTTTTGCTCACAATATTTATTTTTATCATTTTTTGTTCACAATGTCAATAGAATAGATTCGCAATTTGACGGAGTACGTGAATTCAAATCGAATAAATTTAGCTTTAGATTTCGTTGAACAAATCGAAATTATAGCCTTTATTTGTCATAAATTCATATCGTCAAAAATGTCATTCTTCTAAAAAAAAAACTGTGATGTGAAATGAAAAAATGTAAGTAGTTTCCAACTTTTTTTTTTATTATTATTTGTAGCAAAAAGGAATTGAAGACATTTACGCTAAAAATTAATTATGTAGACCAAATTCTGAAAAACCTTTTTCACTCAAAATTTGCTAACAAATCTAAGATAATATCGAAAGGAACACAGAAACAAAACAATACTCAAGGCTATTTAACCTTTAATTTTATTATTTAATTAGCCTTTTATTATCTATTCTTTACTTTGTGGCGAATTTTTTAATGCATGCTCTTACATCCATAAAATCTCAAATCCAGCTGGAAATCTCTTATTTAATAACAACTCAGTTGGCTAAAATAATCTTTCAATTATTCTTTTTTCCGGGAGAACTTTTTATATTTCTTTTGCATTTGCCTTCCTTCCCATGGAAGTAGCGTTTCCAAAATTCCGAAGCTGTGAAGGTCACTATACTCACAAAAGAAGGAAAAAAAAAAAAAAAAATAACGTCACAATAAAATATATCAGTTGCGACTCCTCCATAAAAATCGACTGTAAAACTGAGGAGGGAGTAGTTGGGACCTGCTGATGCATAAAAAAATTCGAACGCAGGAATGGTTTTTATGAATGGAAAGAAACGAGATCGAAAAACTATTTTTGTTCGGGTCGTATTCTTAGCTTTTGAAAAGTTTTTATGGGGATTGAGTCTCGTGCCTTTTGAAGGAATCGAATTCTCAAAAATGTGATTGGTATTTGCCCGTTGATAGTGAGTTGAGATTGTGGGAAAATTTTTGCTGTATTATTTTCTGTTTATTTATTTATTTATTATTATTATTATTATTATTTGAAGATGCAGAATTTATAAGTTAACCTTCGCGTATCAAATTCTTACTTTAAAATTGATATAAATATCGAAAACTTTTCTTGTATGTCCTTGATAATAAAAAGCTAAAATTAAATAAAAACTAAGGTCAATTTAATCAAAGAGCAATTATAAGTAATCGATTTAAAAGAAATTATGTATCTTTGTTTTGGTTTTTTTTGGTTTGGTTTTGTCGCTCTACGGTCATCTTGTGCACACTTTGGGCTAAGCCCCAACAGGCACTACTACAGCCCCAACTACAGCCCCATTGTGGACCAATGTCGTCTGTCTACTGACAGATTTCGAGACAGGAGATGTTTTTGTTTTTACGGGATAGGGTTGTCAGCCCTACGCCCAACGCTCTTACAGTCATATGAGGCCGGGGCCTGATGGCCGAGTGGCAAGCGCTCTGGCTTTTGGTACCCCAGATATCGGGTTCGAATCCCGGTGGTGCCCATGGATGTTTGTAGTAGTTCGGAATTCACTTTAATAAGTAGGTCCCGGTCTCTTATGACCGTATAGTATCACAGAGCCCAATGAGACTTCTTCTCATCCACGTTATGTCCTATACAACTTAGCTCTAGGCACAGTCATGTGTGGTGTAGTTGTCATATGAGACCGGGAACTATAGCTTAAAGAGGATTCCGAACCACTACAAACATCCATGGCACCGCCGGGACTCGAACCTGAAAACTGGGGTATCAAGAGTCAGAGCGCTAGCCACTCTGCAATCAGGTTCCACATACTTGTATGCTATTTCAATTTTAAAATGCTTTATTAACGTAAATTTGATTAAAAAATTTATAAATTAAGAAATACGACGGGTAGTCAAAAAGCTCTCGGAATTTGTTATAAAAATTTGTCTTTATTACCAAAATATAGGTAAACATTTACTTAATCGCCTTCAAAGTAATGCTCGATCGCTTCTCCGATTGCTAGAAACAACGATGAATGTCCTGTTGTTGTATCTTCCGAAGTTCACCGTCGAGTTCGTTTCAATGTCTTCTACGGTGTCAAAATATTTATTTTTGAGACACATTTTGTTCTTGGGGAAGAGCCAAAAATCTGGTAATCTAAATCTGGTGAGTAGGGAGGCTGGTGGTAAAGTGGAATGTTCTTTTCTGCGAGCTATGCCTGCACAACAGTCGATGTGTGGGCGGGAGCATTGTGACCATCTTCCTTGCTATTTGGCGGGACGTTTTCTTCGAATTACCACCTTCGTCTTTTCAAAACTTGCACGTACAAATGGGCCGTTAACAGTTTTTTCCAATTGGTACAAATTATAGTGCACCACACCTTCGTTGTCGAAAAACGCAATGAACATCGCTTTTCTGTTGGATTTGACAAGATATCATGTCTTTGGTCAAGAAGAGGACTTTATGTACCATTTTGTTAACTTCATCATTGTCTCGGGGTCGCAAGAACATACCCAGGTCTCGTCACCAGTAACGATTGTCTCAAAAAACGCCAGGTCCTCTGTGCTTTTTTAAAACATTCGGCCTAGTCGCAGTGCCTGTTATGAATTCCCGTAGAAAAAAAAAATTTAGTGGTAGCAAAACGATAAACTAAATTACATTGTGGTAATAAAGATTTATAACGAAATTCCGGGAACTTTTTGACTGTCCGTCGTACATGACTAGAAATAAATAAAATTTCTAAGTTTTCTTTTTTTCTTTTTATGCTTCGAATCTAAAATAAATTTAAATAATTCAAAATATTTTCCAAATTTTTTTAATTGTTCAGGTTTAAAAAATTATTACAAAAGTTTTAAACTTCAATTGTTGTTTAAAATTCCAGTTTTTGCATACATTTTCTTCAACTTGAAATTGCATTGCTCAAATATTATGACTAAGAGTAACAAAGTTAATGAATTATTGTTTCCTCAGATTTTATCTATCACTCATTGTCTGTTATAGTAAACAAACAATGAGAGAAAGAGAGTATTGTATTGCAAATTGATAGTTTAGCGAACTTAAAAATCCTCTTGTTGTGTGACAAATAGAAATCGATTGTTTTCCATCTCAATAATTTCCTTGACTGGTTTTCGGGTGAGTTGGCCAGCTTTTCCAAAACGGCATTGAGCACGGGCACTCAATTATCCGCCCCTTTGCCCGGCGTCACGGTTGAGGGCGCCATTCTATAAATACCGCCCTTTTGCAAACCCCCAACTCTTCTCGCTTGCTAATTACTGCAAAATCTCCGAACGGCTTTTTCAATGACCCACATTACACGAAATTTTCAAACACACTGCTTGTGTGACAACACGAAATTGCGGGTAGGTTTTGTGCAACGGCACTTAAATGTCTGGCTAGTTTTCAAAACTTTGCTGATTTGGTTGGTGAAAAGATAGAAACAAATGTTTAAATTGTTGTGTTGAAGAAAATGTATTTTTTATTTTTTATTTTTACGTAAGTTCACCCACAATGTCACGGCAAGATCGATATCTGCAATAATAACGTGTTTTTGTCAGTTTAACGGTCCACCGGATTTCTGACCTCGATCGCATCCTGTCATCTCCAGGATCCGGAATCTTCGTCAAAATCCACGCCCAACCTGGTCTCAGTTTCTTATCCTTGATGAAACGTCACGAGGGTATGACGGTAATCAAATGCAGGGAAGGGGCCAAAGTGCAGATTTGTGCTATTTCGAAATCAATTGAATTGGAAATCACTTGTTTTTTCTTTGTTCAGAAATAAATAACTTGTAGCTTTTGATCCCACCAAAGGACAAAGAAAGAAACCCAAAACCACTTCTTTCGTAGTTTATGAATTACAAATTTTCAATGGCATTATACCGTGCAAAAACACACGCACACTTTGGATTAAAAGGATTTGAAATCCTTCTTTTTTAAAAATTAGCAGTTTTCTCAGTTCGAAAAAGAACAAATTTTCTTTTTAGAAGTCAGATGATCTAATTCCTTATCTTTTATTCAACAACTCTTAAGTAGAATATCATTTATAAATTTTGATTACTGGCTCATTCATTTGGAAGTAACTAAACTAATTAAAACTATTTATATATTTAGCCATGAATTTCACAATGAATAGAAGATGTATTTTTTGACGTATATATAATATGTGTGTGTGTGTGTGGTGGGGGTAGTGTTTGAAGATCGTGTTCATAGCGTATCTTCAAACTACAGGTAGTGCTAAATGAGTAACACCGGTGCAGCCCTTGCTTATGGCATAAGTTCTTTTCGTTTTTCTCGCTGCTTTTAAATGGTGAAAACCAGAAGAACTTCTTGCCAATCAATATATATATATTCTAAATTTTACAACAACCAACCACATTATTATTCTTTGATAAAGTTACATCAATTACTCAAATAATTTCTGATTAAATTGCTATTAATTTTTACATTTGCCAATTTTATATGTAATAACTGCATTTTTTAGATTTGAAACAGAAAAGCTTATTATTCTCAGGAAAATAAACGGTATACATCTTTCATTTTTCAATATTCTGCTTGAAATTTTTTTTTTATATATGCTTAATTCTTGAATCCTTTTGAACAATTTTGAAATCTCAATTTGCCTTCTCTTAATTACGGTTATTGAACTTGTCAAAGTCATCAGTTCCGTAACATATTTACAACAAATTTAACCTAATTTATATGCGACCTTAACTCAAATGTAAAAAAGAAAAACAAAATCCTCAAACTAATCAAGTGTCAAATCAACACTAAATATTTGTCAAGCATTTTGTCTTAATTTATTTCGTAACTAAAAACAATCTTGTGAAAAATTAAACAAAAGATAAAAAACTTTTGTAATTATAAAAGAATGAATAAAGGCAGTAGTTTTTCAAAAATTTTCAATTTCTCCATTTTATGTAGCTTTTTGTGCTTTCATTCATGAGTGCATCTTGTATATCTATCTTTCTATATATATATATATAGATAGATAGATAGATATAGATAGATGGATGGATAGATGGAGGACTATATAGATGGATAGATAGATAGATGAATGGATAGATATATGGATAGATGGATGGATAGATCGATAGATGGATGGATGGATGGATAGATAGATGGATGGATAGATTTTTATGTTTTTAAAGATTTTCAATTCTATTGCTGCAGCTTATGCATACGTTGGACATTGAACAGTCCCTCTCTTTTTATTGAGAGAGATTTGTATGTGAGGCACCTTTGAATTTTTGTGCTTCGAATACTATGATGATGGGGGCCTGATGGCCGAGTGGCTAGCGCTCTAGTGCTCGGTGCCTTAGGTTTCGGATTCCAGTCCCGGCGGTGCCATGGATGTTTGTAGTAGTTCGGAATCCACTTTAAACCGTAGGTCCCGGTCTAATAGGATCGTAGAGCGTTGTGTGGTAGTGTTACTCGCGTCCGCAGCATATCTTCAAGCGGCCTGAGTAGTGCTAAATGAGTAACAGCTGTGCAGCCCTTGCTTATAGCATAAAGAGTAACTGTCTCTGTATTACCAGCTGCATTAAAACAACATATTATGATAGTTTTTAAGTGTTAGATTTATTAAGATGGAACATCTTATTAAATATAACGTTGTTGCAGAATATCAAAAATGAAATTTAAAAATAATAAAAAAATTTTAAATTGAGAAAAATTAAGATTTTTATTTTAAAGTAAGAAACATTAAAAAATTGAGACTTTTTTTTATTAATCTAGAAATGGATTCATTCAAACTTTGGAGTAGATAATTTACACTCTAAAACATATATTCTTCTTCATTGACTCAATCGCCCCATGGTGGACCAAGGAGATGTTTTCTTTTAACGGAGTAGGGTTGCTAGTAAAAGCAGCCGCACAATGTTCTACAGTTATATTAAACCGGGACCTACGGTTTAAAAGTGGATTTCGAATCACGCCATCACCGGGACTCGAACCCGAAACCCGCGGCAACGAGCGCTAGTCACACGTCCATAAAACATATATTGATATAGATAACTATTATCCATAAAATTTATTTTTTAGTTTAAGAATCGTATTAAAGTTCATTAGTAAATAACATACCATAGATAAATTTTCTTATTTAAATTCTAATATATGGAAAACATAATTATTTCTAAAATATAATAATTTGGCCAATTATTTAACTTTTCATGCTTATTCAGGAAAACTAAATGAGAAATAAATTTTCCTTCTATCTTGGAATATTTGATGCAATATAAATATTAAAAGATATAAATGTAATATTCATAAATTCATTTCTTACATCTGCAGAATCTTTTCATTATTAACAAGTGATAAATAATTCATATTCCCTTTATTTTGCCTTTATATTCCTTTTATTTGTTTTGTAAAGAAGTTTTTTATATATCATAATCCTCATTTAAGGGACAGGAAAATATATTCTATTATTAACTAAATAAAGAAACTATATCGAATAAAACGATCTAATTATTATTTAAAAAATATATAATTTCGCCACTTTGTAACTATAAAAAGTAGCCATGAATAAATAGAAAGTATTAAAAAAAAAAAAGAAACTGTAATCATAAAAAGTCCATTCATTGCAATTTATAGTTGGAAAATACCCATCAAAATTAACAGCCATCTGTCATGTGAATATTATGTTATTTTGATACTAGCCGTGAAAAACTAAATAAGCCTGTTAAAATCTCCTTTATTTATTATATATTATTTTTCTTACTGCTTTATTTAGCCACATCATAAATAGATAACTCTTTATGAAATTACGATGCATCATTAATTGTGCAACGTCTTGAAAGCATTTTCTTTTTTCCTTTGCTGTCTTACTTAATTACTGTGCATTCTGGGAAAAACCGTTTTAACTCCGTTAACAGCTAATTACGGTCCACTTTATGCTCAAACTTCATTCAAAGATTATGATTTACAACATGGGACCATACAAGACCACTTTTTGTGTGAGCTTCCACCGTAAATAATCATGGTTCAAAACGGTTCAGATTAATTGAACACAGTTTTATTGCCAAGCTAGGACGAATAACGGCTTCCTTTGATGGCATTCAATATTTCCTTTCAAAGAAAAGGCTCGATGACTTGCTCTCGTAATTCACTTTTACCCTATCATTTTGTAATGTTTTTCTAGTCTGTGAGGCAGTAAAAAAAAAAAAAAGAAAAAGAAAGAAAGAAAAAAAACAGCTGAAAGTGCGGGATATTTACCGATTCGGTTTGTCAATCGGTAGCAGATGTACGTTAGAGCTGAAGGTCTTCTCTTTGTCATGAATTGTCATAAATGTCCCACGCTTTTAAGTTACGGCGCCCGGGAATGATGCATTTGAATACTATGTCAGAATTGTGCTTTTCTTTGGGTCAGGTTTTCGTTTGTCTTCCTTTTTTTCTCATTCTATTTCTGTTCGTTTAGACTTTTTTTTTTTTTATTATTTTTATTTGCGTCTTCTTTTAACATGATCGATTCAATAACCACCATTAAACTTAAGCAAAGCGGAAAACAGCACATAAAACTTTTATTTGAACAGTTTAGTGTTTCAACCTCAACGCTGATACTACATCAAAATGCAGTAGTAAAACAAAAACAAAAAATATATTTTTAAGAAAGAAACTACAAAAGAAGAACATTTTGGCAAGTTAAATTTTATTCTTTGTTAGCAATAGATGAATAAAAAATTTATAAACTGCTACAAACGGAAAAGGCTGTTTTTCAAGACAATAATATAGTTACCCATTTTTTTTTTTTTTTAGTTTGTTTGTTGCTCTACGGTCATCTTGTGCACTAATTAATCTAATTAGACCGGGACCTACAGTTTTTAGTACATCAAAATGCAGTCGTAAAACAACAATAATAACAACAAATATTTTTTTGAAAGAAACTACAAAAAAAAAAGAGCATTTTGACAAGATAAATGTGTTTTTTAATTGTTTGTTAGTAATCGACGTATAAAAATTTAATTTTAAACTAAGAAAAGCGAGAAACAGCACATAAAACTTTTATTTGAACAGTTTAGTGTTTCAATCTCAACACTGATACTACATCAAAATGTAGTCGTAAAACAACAACAATATATATATATTTTAGAAAGAAACTACAAAAGAAGAGCATTTCGGACAAGATAAAGGTGTTTTTTTTTTTTTTATTTAAATTCTTTGTTAGCAATTAATAAATAAAAACTTTCTGAATTGCTACAAGCGGAAAAAACGTGGAAAAATGCTAATCTTTAAGACAACAACATAGTTACCATCTATTTGAAGAAGATAATAACTATTTAATCGATTTAAATATAAATAAAGGTTTTAACAACCTTCTCCTCTTTTCATCTATAACTTGTTATCTAAAATTAAAATTTGATTAATTCAAATCATGCATACATTAAAAACTTCGATCTGCTAATACAATTTGCTATTTTTAACATTTTCCTTTTATTGTATTATTACATTCTAATTATTTTAGGGCTTAGCTATAAAATATATAGCTTTATAAAAATACCTTAGAGATAGCTTTATAAAAATATCTTGGAAAATACTTCGAAAAATTTTTATTGAAATAAAATATAAGTATTTTTATTATCTGACAATAAAATTGCTTAAGCATTGACTACGTCTGTTAACACCTTATTATTCAAGTCACTTTAGCCTGAGAAAATCCTCTTATAATCGATCCAATTTTTCCATTCGATATTTTTGGAAGCTTATAGAATTCATGACATCTTATCGACAAGCATTAAAACAATTTCACTGTTTTTTATATATCACTTATCTGTAATCTGTCATCACGCAATTTTCAAATATATCATTTTTTTATTTAAAAAAAAAAAAAAGCAAAAAAGCCACAGATTAATATTGATACGGATACACAATTACAAACAAAAAAATTCACTAAATAGACACAGCAGTGCAAGAAAAATATTATCACATCGCTCTTTTAAGTAAGTAGTGTAGTATTGTGATACCTAACCGAGCGCGAATATCACCGGAACCAATCCCAATTTCGCAAGGGGATTAGCAACTTAACTAATCTGCCAGTTTTCGTTTCAGTTCGATCAACTTTCCATGCACCCTTATACAAAGACATCGCATTTTCTGCAAGACTCTCACTTTTTTTTTTTTTTTAAAGATTGACTAATATGTTTCACTTGGTTTCTTTCTGACACAAGTCATAAAATAACCTTGAGGGACTATCGAAATGATTCGCTCTCGATTCGAACGATTGCAATGAAACTGACCAAAGTTTTTAAGAGGAGCTCTGTTGGTGGAGATGTTTGTATCAGTGTTGATTTGAGGAGCAAGCGGACAGTGTCTCGTTTTATCACATATGAGCTGACACAGGATATCACGCGTGGCATTAGATCTGTTATGTATGTCTTCAGATCTTCTGTCTACGTGTGGATATCATTAAAAGGGTTTTGACAGATGGTGCATTTTGGTTTTGCAAAATGTATCACCATATCCTCTCTGTGTGGCATAAGAAGGTAAGGGATTTAATTCAATTTATTACAAAATTAATTATTTATTATATTACTATAGCTTCATATAAAATATATTACTCACTTTCAGTTTTTTCGTAATTAAGAATATTAAAGAGAGGTAGTAATTATTTTGAAATTTAAGGGATTTAAATAATTTATTAATTAAATCCAATTAAATAAATCCCAATAATTAAATCCATTTAGTTCAATTTATTTATTAATTGAACTAATTGTTTATTATATTACTACAGCTTCAAAGTAGCAAGTAAGGTGTAAAAATTAATTACTTACTTTCAATTTTTTTAGTATTTAAAAATATTAAAGATAGATAGTTATTATCATTTTGAAATTTAAGGGATTTCATTAATTTGTTATAGAACTAATTGTTTATTATATTACTATAGCTTCATATTGTGAGTAAGGTGTAAAAATTTATTATCACTTTCATTTTTTTTCGCAATTAAAAATATTAAAATCAGATATTATTATCATTTTGAAATTTTAATACAATTTTTTTTAAAAAATATTTACACGAATGCCTATCTGGTTTTGAAAACTTTCAGTTTTTCGTAATTAAAAATATTAAACACAGGTAGTTATTATCATTTTGAAATTTTAATGCTATTTTTAAAGAAATATTTACACGAATGCCTTTCTAGTTTTGAAATACCAAATTAATTAATGTAAATAAATGATAAACATCGTGGAAAATGCTTTGCAGATTTTTGTAATGTAGAATTTATGATTATAGAACAAGAATTCTTCAACAGAAATATTTATATATAATATAGTATTAATCAATATATGACTGTCAACGATTAAAAAAAATTTTTTTTTCATTTAAATGCAAACTTAAATTTTTTTATCGATATTTATTCAACAAATCAATCAATTTGTTTTGTAATTGCTGTCAATTTTATTATTCAAATTAGAATAATGCATATTTGTGCAATTATTCAACTTTGAAAGTTCGTATCTGTATAGTGTTGCTAACTGTAATTAGTTTTTAAGAAAGATGAATAATTAAATTAATTTAAATGTTCATTTTTTAATTAAAATCTTCTAAATGTAAAGTTTATACAAAAAAATCATTGTTTATATTTATTTTAAATAGTGTTAGATGGGTAAAAATGATTTGGTGCTGAACTTGTTCATCAACTCTTGTAAGAAATTTTATTATTAAAAATATTATAATTATTTTATTATTTTTTAAGAAATTTTATCCAACGCAAATTTTGATTTCGTTAATAAAAATCATCCATATTATATCATTGGAAAACAAATTAGTTAGTGAGTCGTTTCTGGAAGAACGTGTGTGTCATTGATTTATGTTCATAAATTTATTTTTCATTTGTGGTTCAAATAAGTAAAGGTCACAAATCATATTATAGTGATAATGACGAAAATATACTGTGACATTTTAATTACAATTAAGATGAATGAAAAATTATTGCTGCGGTTTAATTAAATGGAACCTGATGGCCAGTGACTACCGCTCTGGCGCTCGGTGCCAAAGTTTCGGTTTAGAGCTTAGGCTGTGCCATGAATGTTTGTAGTGATTCGGAATCCACTTTAAACCGTAGGTCCCTTGTCTAATATGACTGTTGAGTGTTGGGCTGGCAACCCTACCACATAAGAAGGAATCTCCTGTTTCGGAATCTGCCAGTAGATAGACGGCTTATATAGACTGTAGTGTCAGGCAAGTACAGGAAGTGGGCTACATAGACTGTAGTATCAGGAAGTTAGTTAGTTATGTTGAATTAAACAAATGCATCGTTTTAAATTTACAATTTAATTGTTTAAAGCAAGAATAAATGGTAATATAGAAATTATCTTATTTAATTCATATCATCAATAACTTTTACAGGTATTTTTGACTGTAAAACAACAATACATTTAACACTTTGTCACAGGAAGTAAAAACAACAACGCATTTAACACTTTGTCACAGGAAGTAAAACGACAGATTAGAATGATGTCACGCCACTGATTTTATCATTTTTTCCGACTTGAAACTACCCGATCTGCAGCCAGAATTCTCTATATTGCTTCTACGAATCGCTGTTATAGTAGTAGTTCTAACATTACAATTTGTCGTAGTGATTTCTTAAATAAAACAAGTACGTGATGACTTAATAGTTTATTGAGTCTAACTCTCAAATCAAAGTTTCACACAATTGAATTCCTATCAAACCAATAACTTTTATAGATTTGTTATATTGTAAAAACAACAGCACATTTAACACTTAGTCACAGGAAATAAAACAACCTGTTAGAATGATGCCAAACTATCTATTTTATCCTTTTTTCTGACTTGAAGCTACCCGATCTACAGCCAGAAATCTATATTGCTTATATGAATCGCTGTTTTGTTTTGGTATGACGCTCTACGGTCATCTTGTGCACACAAGGGCTAAACAGACCGAGACCTACAGTTTAAAGTGGTTTCTGAACATTTATGCCACCGCCAGAATTCGAACCTGGAGCCTGTGGTACCAAAGGCCAAAGCGCTAGCCAATTGGCCATCAGGTTGCATGAATCGCTGTTATAGTAGTAGTCATTGCTTTAATGCTTATCATTAATCTTTAATGATATAAACTATATATATAACCATATTCAAAAGTATCAAAATTAATTATGTATCCAATTTCATATATCATATTCATCGTTATGTCTTTTCTTCCAGTGTCGTCCCCGTGTGAAGGATTCAGAAAACGGTGGAGTCGCATGGAGGCGCAAGAACAGCTCAAGCACCCTCCCCGCAGACGATCCTCGACGCCCCCCACCCCCAGGCCCACCCTACTGCTGCCCCTATGCGGTGCACGGAAACCCTATGCTCAGACACTGGCAACACCACCACGGCTCCTGTCGTCACCACGCGGGTGCAACACAGAGAGGCCGATGCTACCACCTACCTCACTCTAGTGAGTTCGTTCACCCCTCTTTTGCCTTATTCTAATTTATATTCTAACTGTTCCCAAAGGGTTGAGGGGACTTCGGCGATAAACGAAGCGAACCCTCTTGGGCATCGCTAGCGTGATTTCCAATCTTCGCTGCTATTAATTGTAATGATGTTGTTGAAAGAACTATCAGATTTAGAAAAATTACACAGTTTCAAAGTTAATATGAGTAATATTCGTATGGGGTGTTTTTCTCTCCCATAATTTGTGTAAGTTTTAAATAAAAAAGAATGATCGTCTTGTTATTTTAAATAGTTTTGATGTAAAGCTTGCTTTTTTTTGAGACTTAAGCTAAAAAAATATATAATGTTTTGATCTTTCATGTGCATTAAATGTTTTATCAATTAGATACGTTTTTACAAAATTAAATATGTATTTGTAGAATGAAATCTAAACAGATTTTAATAAAGATTGAGCTTTTGACTTATGTTTTCCCCCTCTGATTCTATCAGAAATATATACCCTATCAAATTACATGAGACTCTTGTTCACCACAATGCAGTGGTACCTTGGTACACTTTGTTCCAGATCTTTGGACATAATAAACAATACATATATCAAACGAATTTTTTTCTATGGGAAATAAAGGGGGAAAGATTAATAAAGAAAGAAAAATATGAAAATAAATACTACTGTTTTTGGCACATTATACACTGAAGATGTTGTATAAAATTATATGGACACTGCTTAACATTAAAATGCATGAATACTAAACATACATAAATGAAAATTGACCAAATTTAAATTTCTCTTTTCTGTCTTTTTTTCCCAACTTGAACCTTTTGGTTTGGTTTGTCGCTCTTCGGTCTACAGTTTAAAGTAACCTCGTAGAGGATCTTCACATTTGACGTTCACTAAAAATTTTTCCAAAGAATTTTACTTCTATCTTCTTCTCAAGATGGTTTTGGAAAAACGTAACATTTTCCAATCATCCCAGAAAATGCTATTAAGGTTTGTTTGAACCTTGTTGGGGATGTGCTTTTCTGCAAAGTTTTTGACATCCACCCATTTGGCAAAGATTTTGAAGCACTCGAGTCGTATTCCTTAGAAGGTCGTATACAAACAATTTGCGTCCAAACAAAACTATTAAGTTGGACTTACAACAAAGCAGATGTATACCAGATTGTTTTACGATTCTAGCATTCTGAATAATAATTAAAACAAGTAATATATAAAAAATTTTAAGTCAATTCCTACTTTTTCTTTTACTGTATTGCAGAAAAGTCCTTTACAAATAAAATTTAAATTTTGCTTTTACATCTGGAGCTATCTATTATTAGATACATGCAACTTAAAATATATATATATATATATAAATAATAATTAATTAAATTTAATTACTGAATTAATATTAGAAAAATTGTATTAATATCAAGTGTCACTGCAAGTTCAAAAAAATTTATTTGAACTTGAGTGGTGAATACAAAGTATTGTATGAACGATTGAAAATTTGAACAAGATATATGTAGGAGAGTGTGAACTAATAGATGGAATTGAAAAATAGATAATATATAGTTTTGCTAGGTACTAAATAGAGAATTTTACTTTTTGTTTCAGGACAACAATTCTCACACCCTCCCTCAACCTTCCGCTCCTAGTCCCGGCCACCTGTTCTACAACAGCGAGGACCGCAGCGACATCACCTTTATCGTGGGTCAGGAAGAGTGGCGATTTCCCGCCCACTCCTTCATCCTGGGCAAGACCCAGTCCACCCTGTCCGCACTCCTCAAAGCAGCTCAGGGCTCCCAGGCCGATGAACTCCAGACCAGGCTCGATCTCCAGTCGGAACCCGTGACTCCCGTGGTCTTGAAACTAAGCAATATGCAGCCAGAAGTCTTTGAGCAAATTCTCAGGTGAGCAATCTTCAATGATAATAATGTCCATGTACTACAAGTAATTCAGTTAGAACTGTGAGCTGATGCGACTACCCTAGCAATTATTTCTGTACCTCTCTGACTATCGGATTCTTCTGCGTTTTCCCAAGGCCGGATTTTCCTATAGGCTAACTAGGCTTCAGCTAGGGCCTCGAGATCAAGAGGGACCTACAGTCAAATTGTTAGAGAAATTAGAATTACACTATTCTAAAAACAGTAAAATACTGAATCCAAAATAAGGAGAAATTCTACACATAACAACATAAACAAACATAATAAGTAATTTACAAACTTAAAAGTGGGAGGTGAAAGGGCCTCATAAGAGGAATAGCCTAGGGCCTCTTTTCATGTAAATCCGGCTCTGGATTTTCCATAATATTTTGCAGCATGATAAGCAGCTTTGGGATGGTTATGCATATACAAGTTGTTCCTTCTTTTCCCCTATTATTCGTTAGTGATATGAAATTTGGCATTGATTGGAGGGGGTAACATGATGGAGCTATTTGAATTACATCCTTAAGAAAGAAGAGGATGGATTTAAGCAATGCCAGTCTTTTGAAAACCTTTACTTTAATAATTGCCCTGTTTTTGTATATCATATTGGAAAACTAAGGCAATCCTTTTAAGAACTTAGAAAACACTAATTGCGAGGAAAATTATTAATTAAATTTGGCATTCTTTATCCTGCAAACACACTTTTATGCTTCTAAAACTTGACATTTTTCCACAACTAAAACGAAGACGATTTGCCAGGTTGACAGAGAGCCTTGGTTGCATGGCAACCTCTATCTCCTGCTTAGTGAATGAGAGAAGTTTCATAAGTTTTAAGCCCATTGATTGAGCATATATCAACATATAGAAATAGGAGTAATATATATATATATATATATTAAAAATAATAATATTATTATTATTTTTAAGTAAGAATAAAAATTTAAGAGAAAAATAATTGAAGAGGAAAACAAACAGCTACTAAAACACACTAATTGACTGCTTAAATGACGCTGGCGATTGCCATCCTTACAAAATTTTCCACTATTTAAAAAAAACCACAGTGAATGGAAAATTTCAGGGGATTATTGTACAGATTAATATAAAATATTAAAAAAATAATAATAACAAACGAGTTGCGTAAAAAGTTATTTTGATGTCAATGGCTGCATTAAATCTAACAAATTCATCACAATGCCTTTCTTTTTATTTTCAAGCAGATTTTTTTCCTAAAATTCGCTGGAATTTTTCAGCATGTAGTATTTATAACGACCGACTTGTGCCTTAATAATTATGTACTTAACTAGCTCCTAGAACAAATAAACAGTTTCTTCTACTGTGAAAAAATTTTACACTTAAATATTTAATGAAAAAAATGAAACAATTAAGTCACTCCTCTTTTTCTATCTTTAATTATATAATAACTCTTTTAATTTCTAAGAAATGGCAAAATGAAATTTAGTATAAATTCCTGCCAGCAAACCTTAACTGAACTAATATAGCGCAAATCAAGCTTAAAGTCTTTTCAATAAAATCTTAAGTTAAGTAATATTCTTACCTGAAGTGATTGAGTATAAGACATTTTTTTTCCAAATAAATAATCAGTTTCTTCTTTCTTTTCTTTTTTTTTTTTTTTTTTAACTCCACAAATGAATAGGTGTATGTAAATCATCGACAATTTAGAACACAATTATGAATTTTATTTTTTAAACAGCTTTAGAATCACGCCTTCAAAGATAAGCATAAATAATGTCTTGTACCAAAAAAAAAAAAAAAAAAAAAAAAGCCACTTAGTAATGAATTCGGAATACACACAATGGAACACCTGGAGTTAGAATCGTATAGTGTTACAAATTTCAGTATTTATTTATATTCTTGAAATTTTCTAAGTAACATCTGGTCAACGAATGGTAAAGTCAAATCAATCGCTCATAACAAATCAATAACTTTATTATGTACATACACATCGGTGTATCAGTCCTTGAATTTTTTTTTTTTTTTTTTTTTTAGTTCTATCGGTTAATGTATCTTATCAGAGCTGTTAATCAATGAAATTTAAATGTTAAAGACATCAATAAAAAAATTTTTTTCGTTTATTTGAGGATTAAAATAATATAAGGTGTTCGCTAATTTGAAAATGAAGATCATATAATTAAAATGAGAACTCTGCTATATTTTTTTCTTTTTCGAGAAAAAAGTTATTTCTTGATAATAAAATAAAAAATTAATTAAATAATTATAAATACTAATAATAAATAATTTTCTTAAAAAATAAATATTCAAATAATTTCCTTTGACAACAATTTGATTAAACATAGGTTACTATTTATTCTTCATAAAAACCAGTCCAATATTCATACTTAAAAAAAAAAAAAAAAAACTTTGCTGCTTTGTTTAATTAATAAAATATGTTCTTTTTAATAGTTGATTGGCTTGAATTTTTTAAATCCTTCAGTACGTTATTTATTAAGAGAGGTTTTAATATCACTAGCAAATAATTTTTTAAAAAAAAATGGTAGAATAATTATTTTACTGGTTTATATAATAATTTATGTTCATTATTAAAGGCAATCTAGATCGGGAAAGAACATTATTTTGCTATTTCAAACCTTTTTATTATTCTATAAAATTATTTTTACGAATTTGGATAGATTACTTTTGAATATAGTATAGAAAATATTTTATGGCGCTATATGCGAATGTTATATTCTGCTTTATAAAATACCAGCAGAACCCGGCGTACGTTGTCCTAAAAAAAAAAAAAAATGCTTTGTAGAAAATTACATATCGCGAATGTATTCTCCATGTTCCAATATATATGCATACTAATTTTCATGGATATTTTGAACGGTATTTAAGATGAAATGCTGCAGCACCCTCTGGTGGCAAGTAATAATAAAGTGGATAGCGCGAACTATTTTCCATATTCGAATACATATTATTACCAATTTTCTTAGCGATTGGTTGAACAGTATAGAAGTTGATTTACTGCAACACCATCTGGTGGAGACTTACAACAAAGATGATAGCATAAAAACACTCTTCATGTTTTGTCAAACGCACAAATTTTATCAAAATTGGTCAAGCCCTTTACCAGGGGTTCAGTGACAAACACACGTACAGAAGAACCGATTGCAGCGCCACCTACATGGTCCAATTGTGTATCTAAATCATCCAGGAACCCACTCAAAAGCATACAAAAGAATTATATGTACAGAAGCACTACATATATATATTCAGAAGAATTATTTATATAAAGATAATAACAGTATAAGTTAAGATGACGGGAATGATAACCCATCATTTCATTCAATGTTCATTTTCTTCAATAGCATGAATCTCAAATATTGTGTTTTTATCTTCCAGATACATTTACACGGGTCAAATCACATTTCTGACGGTCGACTCAACGCTACGCCTCTTGCATCCCAGTCGAATCTATCACCTTCCTTTACTCACTACCCATTGCCTGAAGCATATCTCCACAAACGTCAACACTTCCAACGTGCTTATCGTCCTCAGTCACCTTCTTTGCCCGGAAATCCACCATCCATCCGACGACACCCTGGAGGAATGCCACGACAACGACAACGAGAGGAACGAGTTGGTCTTTCAAGTGCTTCCTCATCGTCGACCACCACGCGGACGATGTGCTCCAGAGCGAACTCTTCGAAACGCTGGAGCACAAACTCATGGTGGAAATAGTGAAAAGGGACACTTTGCAAGTGAGCTCAGAAGCAGTTGTTTTCGATTCTGTGATGCGCTGGGCCTGCAGAGCGTGCAAGAAGCAGAGGAAAGGAACTGACCTCAGAGAACAAATGCTCCATCCTGGGAAAGGCCCTCTACCTAGTCAGGTACCTCACCATGACTCCAGAAGAATTCATCAGGGGTCCAGTGAGCCATGGTATCTTATGCAACGAGGACAAAGAAGTGTTCCAATCCAAGCTTAATAATCCTAGTTCTCCATCTGTTGGCTCTCTACCAGACAGGTGGAATGGATGGAAGATTGCTGAGAAGCGACAGCCACAACAGAACATTCTGCCACTGGCATCCCCAGATGTGACAACCTCTAACAGCACGGACTTGGCTGTGATGCCTTCAAATTCAGTTCAACCGGTGAATTCGAACACAAAGAGGACCGATCGCAAGAAAAAGTCCATGTCCAAAAAACTACTTAACGGAGTGGGTGATCTGGTCATATGTGTAATTCAACTGCTAGATTAAGTGGTTAATGATCTTTTTTTTTTTTAATCTGTTTAGCCCAGTATATTGAAAAATATATTAGTGTTTTTCAAGTATTACTTAAATGCCTTACAGTATTTTTGTAATCAATACAAAAAAAATTAATGATTTTAAAAGACACTGAATAATGAGTTTGTGATTATTGCCCTTTATTTTGGTGCTAAATAATCGCAATATTTAAAAAAAGAAATACATTTTTACATTAAAATAATTATATACCTTTATATAAAAAAAGTCCTTAGAGATAAATATTAGCAGAATGTAAAGAGTAGTGTATTAAGATATTTTTACCGATTTTCTACCACTGCTTTTTGTCCCATTCTTTTCATGAATATTTTTTAAGGTTTATTGTAAATACGATTTACTTCTACAAATCTTGTCAATTTTTTTTTTTTTTTTGACAACCATATATGCATGCAAGATTTTTTTTTGTTTTGAAACTTTTTATGTTGTTTTATAAAAGTAAACAATTTTATTATTATGAATTTTTTTGTTAAATTTGTTGCCGAGTTTGGGTTAGTTGTTAAAATGAATTCAAAACCACATTGTTAAATAATTCACTTACACACACAAAAAATTTATAACATTTTTATTGGCTTTTTTCTTCTTCTAAACAATACATCCAAAATAGCAAATTATTTATCAAACACCTTTTGCATATCTAAAACAAAAGCAAGATAAAATATATTTTTATATATACTAGGAATGAAATAATAATCTCATTATTTATCATTAGATAAATAACTGAAAACTATTGTCAATTATTTTGTCAACCAATCCAAAACTTCTAATGATATTAAAAGAATCAATACATCATCAAAAAAGTAGATTCTTAAAATAAGGCCCTCATAATTGTCCAATATCTTAAATCTAGTCTTAATATTTTGCATGTGTTTAAAAGAAAGTTTCTCTCGATGATAAAGAATGAATTTCACTTTTTCTCGAGAAAAGAAAAAATCTGTGTTCTTATATTCCTAATGTTTATGCATCAAAGTGCTAGAAATGTAGTTTTTTCCTGATTGTATATTATACATGTGATTACAAAGAAATAAAAGTCTTTGTTTGAAACCAAAATTTTGTCTTTTATTTAGAATTAAAACTTGTTTAATAACAGCTAAAAACCATTACTTCTATGTATATCCACTGAGGAAGAAGGTGAGAATAAATTGAAAAATGCCTTTCTTCATATTTAAGATATATTCTCACAGAAAATGATTACTAATAAACTTCTAAATTCCTGATTTATTTACCAATTTTCACTCCCGAACTACATCAACAGCTACTAAAAATACATATTGACTTGAGAAAACCAAACAACTCTTTACATACTATTTTATAGCTACACAATTATGGTAAAATTTATTTCACTTATAATTAAGATTCAGCTTTTATGAACAAAAAATTTCTGTAGTTTGAATAATAATGTAACTTTTTAGAAGAGTACAAAAATAGTATTTTATATATATATATCTATTCCTATACATTTTGTAGGCTTATTGATACAGGAAAGCTCATTTTTGACGAAAACTACTTGAATTCAATAAATTGGTCCCAACAACATCAATTTAAAACTGTGAAATAACTGCATACAAAGTTATCGTAGCTTAAAAAATTAAAACAAAACTTTAAACTAAACAGAACATAAAACACAACTTCAATAAATTATCACAGTAATCCAACTTAAATATAATGGAATTTTTTTTATTAGTGTCATAAAATAATTTATTTAAAATTGTGAATATGAAAAATGTAAATACAAGGAAAAAAATTTTTTGATTTTGATATTTTTTACATTAACAATTTAAACATGGGTAATCAACAATATCACACAATTCAATATTTTTTTTTAAATGTCATATATATTCAGTAACCTTTTCTCTTTATATCAAAACAAATTTAAAACCTATAAATTAAGATAAAAAAAAAATAAATTTAAAGTTTTACTTTTTTTTTTTTATGAATAATTTCTAATAAAAGATATATGTTTTAATTAAATAACTGAATTATATTGGTTTATAAAATTAAATAATTACAAATTCTTCAAAGTATCTACAATCGAATAAATTATCTAATCCAAATTTTCGAATCGTAAAAGATATATTTATAATAATATAAAAATGGAATGGACGTTGTATTAATGCAATACAATTTGCAATGTTTTAGAGCAGGGGTCTCCAAACTTTCCAGCCTTTGGGCCATACTGATTACTCCAGTAAGTACTAAGGCCAAAACTTTGTTGGAGTTTTATAAGAATCTTCCACCGTAACAATTTACAGAAATTTGCTCGTTGGACTGTTTTCTGTTTTTGGTACTATTATTTATTCTCCAAAATGAAGTACACAAAGAATGTTTACAGATCTAAGTTAATCGATGAGCATCTTAAATCTCTTTTAATAATTGGTACAAGTAAAATTGATCCACAACTACAAACTATTGTCAATGAAAAATCACAATTACATAAATCTCATTAGTATTTTTTCCTTAGTGGATACCCCGCGGTTTCATTCCCGTTAATTTAGTTTTTCCTTTCCTGAGGGATTTTCTGGATAAAAATCATACGTTCGATTCAGGATATATACATTCCAAACATCGATATACATATATATGCAATACTCTTTACGCCAACATAACTACAGAGGGTAACCGCGGGATGTTCACTAGTTTATAATGTTAGTGGGATTCATTTCAATTACTTGTTAGTTGTCATGCTTAAGTTAAATTTTCTGCATATTGTGCTTGTCATTAAGCTTTACCTAGCAAGTCAATAAAGCCAAGTTATTATCATTATTCTGTGTTTTTTTATCCAACTTATTACAGCAACAATAAGCTATTCACTGTTGCGGGCTGGATGGATGACACTGGCGTGCCGGATTTGGCCCGCGGGCCGCAGTTTGGAGGCCCCTGGTCTAGAGTATACTATATGTCTAGAGTATTATCGCAAGAGAAAGGTTTTCAAGTAATAGCACCCCTGTTTTAGAGCAAAAATTGATCTCAGTTAACCTGTAGCAAAAGCATAAAAATGGATGCATGGCTTTAATGAATTTTAAATCAGAAAAAAAAAAAAAAAAAAACTTTTGCATATTAAGTATACATTAAGATATGAAAATTAAATATAAAAGTATCAAGAATAAAAAATCCAACATTCTTATATAAACTGAATACTGGTCAGTATGTTGTTCCTAATGGTCCAACTTTAAATAAATGGAAGCAAGCAAGGCAAATGGATTTGTTTGGTTTGTTTTACAAATTAAAATTTTAACAACATTCTGAATAAGTAGAAAATTTTTCAATTTGATAGAAATTAAGTAAATATTTTTGATTTTCTAATAAAGAAACGTAAAATATAAAATATGATACATATATACAAACTGAATAATATGTACAAATGCTCATTTTTTCCAATAATAAAACACGCATGATTTTTGAATTTGGCTATTCAAATATCTTATAAGTATTTTATAATTCAATAGGGAAAAATTAACCTTAATTATATTTATCAATTAAAAACATTATATTTTTCAAAGTAAAAAAAAAAAAAAAAAAAAAAAAAAAAAATTAATACACAGCTATGATTTACATGTTACAATAAAAAAAAAATTTAAATTATTACAATTGCTTATGTATTTTGTGTTATTACAATTGCTTATGAATTTTGAAATTAAGATATACTTTTGAAAAATCAGTTCTGATGCATTGGATAAATGCATTTCATATATATATATATATATAAAGCAATTTTGGAATTATATAGTTTTTAACATAGCACTTCAACAGTTGAACCAACCCAATGCAAAATTTACAGAAATCTTGAGCAAGCATATTAAAAAAATATATATTAATTATTTGATATGGATTTCCAACTGGATAAAAATGAAAATAATACCATGGAATGAAAATTGTTAATAAAAATAATCAATTTGGAATGCAAAGAAAAAGCTTAATTGTCTTGTGCTTAAATTGCTGGTCTATATTTGATAAAAGTTGAATTTATTCCGAGACATTTCCATTTCTTATGGTGGGTGAAGGTGATCTATTCTTCAGATCTTCTTCATTTGTGATGAAGTTGATCAAGTCAATTCGTGTCACAACACCAATAACTATCTGTTTCATTTCCATCTTTTCTTTATCAGTAACTGAAAGAAAAATTTATTATTAGAAGAATTAGGCTTTTCTACAGAGTCTAAATAAATAATATATATTTAAAAAAAAAAAAAAATTATAATATTAAAAACTAACTCGATACACATTGTTGCAAAATGATAGGGAATTTTACATTTTTCGATTCTATTTTATGAAGTCTAACGAAAATTTCATTGGGCATTGCATGATCTGTTAAATTGTAATTAAATTCAACAAATATGGATAAATATTTTTAGTCCATCTAATTAAATTTTCACCATTTTAAATTTAATTTCTGAATTTAATCTTGAACCTCTTTGACAGCAATGAATATTCTACTCATTTTCAAATAAAATAATAAAAAGATAAACAGTAGTTGTTAGGAAAAAAAAAATATTTTTGTCTCTTCACCAGAATATCATAAATCTTATATTAGTAATAATAATTTATTTTTTTTAAATGAATTTTTGAGGCATAAAATTTTCCAATAAATTGATAAATTATTTTTATTATATAGGTAAAATCTTTTGGTTGATAATATTTTCTAAAACCATTTTAAGACTTTTTACTCTACATTTAAATTAGAATTTTATTCTTAAAAATGCATTAATCAATTTGTTCACAATTGCAAAATACACTTAAAAGAATTTACAAGTTTTCTTGTGCAGTGTTATTAATAGTACTTCAAAATTAATTTCACTCTATTGCAATTTAAAAATAAATTTTTATAAATTTTTTTAAAAAGCTTAACTTTTGGTAATATACATGATATATAATAAAAAAATTTTTGAACTCCTTAATAAGAAAATTCCAAGAATATGATGAAAACTGAAAATTTACTTTAAGAGATAATAAACTCAACAATTTTGTATTTTATTTTGATAGTTTAAATCTAAAATTGTTAATTAATTTTTAAATATGTTTAAACACATTACTATTTTAAATTTAAAAAAAATTCTTTTGGCTTGATGTTCATTAAAGTTTTTTCCGTACAAATATAAAAGAGTTTTAATATTATTAATATTAGAATAACAAATTAAATATTGATTTGGACATTTAAATAAGTCAAATATTTCCTACCAATTCAACTAAAAAAATTTTTTTTTTTTTTTTCAAAATTTGACCCAAGTGTTTTTTACACATCTTAAAATAAAATAAAATAAAAAAAAAAAAAAAAAAAAGTTCAAATGGATATACTCACATAATCGTTGACTGTGGACCACTAAGGCAAAGTGGCCAGTATCCAAAATAGTAGATAAACGACCCAATGTTGTATCCAAGTTTATCTGTTAAAAATATTTATGTCCATAAAACATTTGTTAAATGCACGAATGATGATCGCACATGGGTAAATAAATTTTAATAGCCAATAGTAGCTTTTTTTCTAATTAAAGTATATTCTAGAATTAGTAGCTTTACAATTAAATATTTCGCTTATAACTAATACAAATGAATTTTAACACCTTTAATTTGTGTCTAAAGGAAATAAAATTTTATAATTTGTTTAAAAAAAATTGGTAAAATATAGCAATTTTTTAATTTTAGAATTTTGAAGTTTTATAATTATACATATTCATAAAAAAATCAAAAGTAAAGTTTTTAATCGCAAGCAAGTTTTAAACATGATTTAAAACAAATAACTATATGTACAAACACATTTCTTATCATTTTATAAAAAATTCTACAAAAAGAAACTAAAGCATTACTCACAGTTACAATTTGCTATAAAAAAAAAACATGAAGTTTTAAATTTGTTTTTAAGCATGAGGCAAAATGCATAAAAGTACTTTTTATTATAGTAAGAATATATTAAAATTTACTAAATCACATAGTTTTGTATCAATGATTTAAAAACAAAAATTAAAATGTTTAAAAGGTAATACTTTTATTGCATATATCGGAAAAAAATTTTAAATTCCAGAATCTATAATATATCAATTTATTAAATACCTCAATCTTTGATTTTATTAAATTAAGATAAATTTATAATCAAATGATACAGATAATGATTAAAATCGCAATAAAATTACACATAACAATATACTATTTTTATACATATATAATACTATACTATGCTATTTAATATAAATTCAAAAATTAAAATATAAAAATGAAACAAAAAATAACTACAGTATGATTATTTACAAATAAATTTTGCAGTTCAAAATACAACTTACTTTATGGAAAGTCGTGTATAATACATCAGAAACCTTTGTACTTGATACTACTTTACCAGCCATTATCTTAGCCATCAAATTTCCAAGAGTGACCACTCCGAGAATTTCTCACATTAAAAAAAAATTGTTATTTTCATATAATTTGATTTAAGATTCTTTACATATATAGCCTCAATATTATATAAAATAACAAAATAATTTTGTTCTGTATTTTATGGTGTATAAATGAAATGCCCACCAAGAATGAAATCACGCATATTCTAACTTGCAGAAATCATTAAAAATGCAAAGCCTCATTTTATATTGCACAAAAAAAAACACCACAA
Organism: Caerostris extrusa; assembly: GCA_021605095.1. NCBI lineage: Eukaryota > Metazoa > Arthropoda > Arachnida > Araneae > Araneidae > Caerostris > Caerostris extrusa. Next base: position 55,034 of record BPLR01012234.1, read on the forward strand.
GAGAAAATATTTATATGTTTTTTAAATTATAGTTTAGAAGGTGAACTATTAGAAAAGTTATTGAAAAAGCTATTCTAACAAAATTGTCATATTAAGCAATAAAATAAACTAATCAAAAATATTTTATTGTCGTCAATCCTTGGAAGTCCATCTACAAACGTTTAAATTAAAACTGATCGCTTAAAGTAGGGCAAAACCGAGTCCAAAGAGTCAGTTACATACATACAAACATACAGGTAAAACTAATAAAAAGCGTATTAAAAAGGACTAAAAATTTTTTTTTCTTCCATTATACAAGTTGATGCATACTTATATAGTGTGACCACCGGTTGTTTAAAGGTAAACATCCATGTTAAAAGCATTAATAGACAAATCGATTATTTGTTGGGGTGCTATCTAAATACATGCAGTGCAAGGCAATTTTGAAAAAAAAAAAAAAAAAAAATATGTAATAGATAGAAGTTTTTAATCCTATTTTTCTTTTGAAATTGTGCAATTTATAATTCTAATTAGCACAAATTAAAATAATTTTTATTGGAATTAAAAACCCCTCCCTTATATTTTTCTCCCATATCACACCGCTTTGTTTGAATTCATCTCATTTAGCTGTTTGCCAATTTTCTGCACAATCAGTGATCAAACTAAATCTGGAATTTCAACTCTAATATATGTGCAAATAATGGAATGTTAAAGTATTTTTTATTATCAACCATTAAAAAACAGCCTAGTCATCTACAAACAAAATTTAAAACAGTATCTCCTTTTAAAAAATATATTTTTCTTTTAGAAAATATTTCAAAATGTTTAGGAAAAATTAATAGCCATATTAAAATAGCAAGACATTTATATACCTTTAATTTCCCGATAACTGAAAAATCTTTGAATAGTTACAAAATAAAAGTAGCTTTAAGAAATTATCACAAGATTGTCATTGTTTTCAATATTAAGATAATATTTTCATACCCAGTATCATCTACAACTGGAAGCTGATCAAATCCTTCCTTGCGCATAATATCGACAGCATCTTGACAAGACATTTGAGGCAAAACTGTAATGGGTGCAGCTAGATCCAAAGAGTTCACTCTCCAATTCCACCACCTGCAAATGCACAAACATTTAATTAAGATTTGATAAAATCCACATATAGTTAATGTATAAAACTGCATAAATTTTTTATAATAAACTTTATATTTTTATACCAATGCTTCGAAATCATTTCAGAATCAATATCGCTGAATTCTTTTTGAGTCATCCAAGTGTCAGTTAAAAATTTGGTCATGTAATTACGAACTCCATCGGGCAAAATAACAACGCATCTTTGTCCCTCTTTCAATTCTTTTGCTGCTAGAACTGCTGCTGCAAGTGCAGATCCACTGCTTCCACCTGGAAATATTGAAATTATTCACAATACTATAGGAAGAAAAAATAAATTACAAATGCATAGCCACTACTTTTATCATAGAAAATGAAAGATTTTTTAAAAATATTACAGAAAAAATTATTCAAAGAGTATACATTTTTACACCACATCTATAATTAAGATAAAAATAAAAGTAATAAATTATAAAATACAAAATGTATTATAGCCCTATTAAATCAGGATTATTAGTTCCATCAATATCTACGGAAAATGCATTTTTGTTTAACCACAGCATTTTCTATAATATGCATCATTAATAGAGTTCAACTATGCTGTGGAATAGTAAACATGCTGTTTAATGGTAAAAATTGACTCATCAATTATTTGTTAGGAATGCTGGCAACAAAATTGCTTTGAAAGAAAAAGTACAATAATTTAATGTTAACTTTTTTTCATCTAATTTTTCTTTTAATAATGCATATTCTAAAATTTTAAATATTAAAAATTACATTTTTTGATTTAATTAAAATTACTCCAAAATAACATTTCCTCCTCCATGAAGCAACTGTGTTTAAATCCATTCAACTTGGCTACTTACTAATTTTCTAAGCTATTGGTAGTTGGACTAAACAGACTAGACGACATCATTCGATACAAATAACTGCACAATTATACTATTTTCAAACACAACAAGCAAAGCATTTTCAAGCAAATTACAACAAGACATAATGCATTTTTTTCAATTAAGAAAAAAAGGCCCAGCCTGTAAAATTAATTCTTGTGATATTAAAAGGAAAATAATTAATTCAGAGTAAAATTTGATTTTTGCCAAATAAATAATCAAACAAGGAATTTTATAGATTACAAACGCAACACCAAAAACATGAAAACAACTTTCTTTGCCATAACCGCTTGGAAGAATCAACAAAACCTTACATCAGAAAAGGGTCGAACATGCTTTCCATTCACAACAGTCACACGGAAATGCTTAAAAGCCAGATTGAAAGGAGGATATTATCCACGGAGGGTGAACTTTTTTCATCAATATTTGCTGATTGCTCTGCACATACCCCAGTGGTAATATGAGTAACTAACAGATAGGTGGCCAAGGTTCAAATCTACTGGCAGCATTTTTATAGTCACTGCTTTCAGAAATGAGGATACTCGGTGGCAATTGTGATATTATACGCAAAAGCACCAAGCATCAATTGTCAGGACTGCCCGATGGGAATTTTCACCCATGAGACCTGCAACTGTGGGATAATTACCACTAAAAGTGCTTCTGAAAGTTACTATCTTTCTCTCATCACTTGCTGGTGGGCTATTTGTGATATATAAAAGTGGTACACGAGGCCCACTGATTGGATTATGGTTACGTTTCAATTCATTGGTTACAACAATAGTAAAAAAAGTAAGATTTAACTTTCCATGCACATAAACAGAAAAATTAAAATGCAGAATAAAATTATTTGTATAATTGTCAAAACTATGAGAGAGATTTAGCAAATTTTTAGCATTTACAAATTAAAGATTTACATAATAGAAGGCTTACAATTAAAAGTGAATAAAAATAATCTTTTATATCTTTATTTGCCTAACTCCAAATTTGCAGTAAAAAAAAAATAATAATAAAATTGAAAAGATATCACATTAATGTACAAAACAATATCCAGATAGTAAGAAATTTAACTTACCACACAATAATCCTTCCTTTTTTATAGCCATTCTTGCCAAATTGAAAGAATCTTTATCATCCATTTTAATCCATTTGTCAACAATCTAAGAAAAAAAAATCGATTCTATATATTTAATTCAAATGCAAATTTGATACTAAAAGTAAGTATATAATAACGATTTATTTTGTAAAGCATTATTTCAATCAATAGTATTTAACGATCTAACGCTACTAATAATAATATCTTGCTAATGTATTGTACAGAAATAAGCAGCATTAGTAAAGAGAAAATGCATAAAAACAATACAAAAATACAACACCCCCATCAGACTTCATAAAACAACCACGTTGTCAATGAAATCAAAAATACAATATTACTGCTATCATAAGTGTAATTTCTTTTTTCTATACTGAACGCTAAAAATAAAACAAATAGAACAGAAAACTTTGCTACTAGTATTTCCTTTATTCGGATATTCGTTTGATTTTTTTTTTTTTTTTCCCATACCAGTGAGATAACAATATTTTTTTTTAAAAATGAAGTTTCATAATTTAAATAAAATGAGCCAGAAAATTTAAAAATTATGAATTTTACAATTTTTGTATCAGTAGCTTTAGGTTTTTAGCTCAATACTCACTCTTATTTATATCTTATCAATGTTTTTATAACATGATTTTTATATATTATTATTTCAGAAAAGTAAAATTTTAAATATCAAAACTCAAATTTCATCGATAAGTTATACAATGAATAAGCATTCTATAAGAGATAAATTTCATTTTTAAGAATTGCATAATTAATTTTTATTGAGAATAATCTTTCTGACAAGAATCAATATATCTTTATATTAATAAAGAAATAGTTTCAAAAACATTGAAAAGAAATTTTAAGGCATCTTAATATTCAGCATATGTTTGTTTTACCTTTGTATGCAGAGCAAAATAAATCATAAGTAAATATTCATTTCACTAAATCCCTTGATGAATTTTTTCAGTCCTATAAACTGATTTTCTCAAAATATAACATCATTAGAAAGATTTAATTTGTAAAATTAGAGTAGAAAGAATAAGAATAATATAAGAAAAATTTTAAATGAATTTAATTTCCACAAATTGCAATATTTATTTGATTAACATACTAACACTTCTATCCAGAACTGTAGGAATAAAATCATATCCAATGCCTTCTACTTCATAAGTGGTCTTGTCTGTGACGTTTAATGATTCAGGTTCAGCTAAGATGGAGCCCATCGGATCAACACCTACAATCTAAAACAAAAACAAAATAAAATTTAAGTATAGATTAAGCAAAATGGTATGCATACTTTAAACAACTACCTTCAATAAATGTACTTGTTTTGAATTAGCGGCAATACGTAATAGATAATACAGGGCAAGTTCAATAATGACTTACTGGTACTTTTCAATTATGTAACATTTTTCTTACTTGCTTATCCTGTTACAACAGTTTTCAGGGTGAAAGTCTTTAGTAATTGTACAAAATCACTTTGTACATGAAGCACTATTTTTAAATTCCTAATATTAGTTCACACTCTTCCTATATATATCTTGTTCGAATTTTCAATCATTAATAATATACTTTTTATTCATCCACTCAAATTCAAATACATTTTTTTGAACTTGTAGTGGATGACACTTGATGTTAATACAGTTTTTCAAATATTAATTCCTTAATTAATTTTAGTTTTTTTTAAGATTTAAGTTGCATCTATCTAATAATAGATGGCACCAGATGTAAGAGGAAAATTTCACCTTTATTTGCAAAGGACTTTTCTACAATATAGTGAAAAAAAAAGTAAGAATTGACTTATAATTTTTTTTTTTTTTATATTACTTGTTATGTAACAAATAAAGTTTCAAATTATTTTTTGATAGCTGGCAAGTTACAAATAAAGTTGCATCATTTAAACTATGCTTCAATGTATTAATTGTATTAAAAATATATGCTACAATCATTTTCATATTAATTGGGATCATATATCCATTTGACTTTTTCTAAAATGAAATAATTAGTTGCAAATCAGATTAATCACAGTATTAACACTACAACATATGATTTAATTATTAGTTCAATACTTTTTGGATACCTCATATAAGCACAGTTAGTCATACAGAAATTATTAATTTTCTTAACTATATAAAACATCAATTACATTTACCTTGACATTGGGCAACTTTTCTTTTAGTTTTCTTGCAATTCCTGTTATTGTACCTCCTGTGCCTGCACCCAAAACAACCATGTCAATTTTATTATCACTCTGTTCAAGCAGTTCTTCAGCTGTTGTATCATAATGAGCCAGAGGATTTCCAGGATTCGATACTAAAAATTAATGAATGTATTACAAATAATACACAAGTTTTGAAAAATTAATTTATTATTACAACTAGCAATTTACAATGTCTTTTATATTTAAAAATTTCCTATGAATGCTATTAATATTAATTATTACTGGAAAAAATATATTTAAAAATTTAATATAATTATTTTCAACCCCCCTCCAATGTTCCAATTCTACTATAATTCTTTATATGCATGAAATCCTTTGCAAATAAAAAAATACCAAACTAAAAAGTTAGTTTTAAAAAAATAATACACTTAACATTACCCATAAAAAAAATTACTGAACAATTTTATAATTTCTTTTAATTACACATTTTATCTTGACTTAAGATTTTGATGGGTTGCATAAAAGTGAATAAAAATCATGTAAAAAAATTTTGTAACCAGGCTTCCTCTTAACACACAGGTAAGAAGTAACATTCAGGAGAAATGGTCAGTAGGCTTCAAGATGCTTCTCCAAGAGACATTATGTTTGGTTTGTCACTCTATGGACATCTTATGCATATTTTAGGCTAATTAGACTAGAACCTACAGTTTAAAGTGGATTTGAATCATTCACAAACATCCATGCCCCTGCCATGATTCGAACCTGAAGACTGTGACGCCAATGAGCCATCAGGCCGCCCCAAGAGATAGTAAAAGTATTCCTGCACTCCGACTGAGAAAAATTTAGTTGGTCTACAGTCTCTCACCTTGCGAAGAAATATATTTAGCACAACCCTGCGCATAAGTTGATCTATAGACACTCACCAAGAGAGGAAGTATATTTAATGCAACCCTTGAAATTCTTTACACAACCTGAGCTTATTCAAGAGTACCAACTCAGAGGTAGTCCTTCAAAAGAAGCTATACTTATCTGTCATTTACTTTAAATGTGTTAAATATTGTTTGTGCTAATTGTGTACATGTGTAAATAAAACAGAGTTCTCAAACCTATGCTTCAATTATCTCAACCAAACCACACCCACTGCAATCTGACTGCCCAATGTGGAGCCGGTCTGTACCTTCACACTACAATTTTGATATTTAAACTTGCTAATAATAAAATAAAGTTTAATATTTAGTTTATGAGAACAAATTAAAAAAAAAGCTTACTATAAGCAAAAAAGTATATTTGCATTATTTACTTGAATAAAAATCTCAATATTTAATTAAAGATTTGATTGCAAAATATCAATTATTGAAAATACTGTACAAAATAGACAAATAATTATTACATTTTGATATGAAATTATAACAATTTATGAAAAGATAAAGCTCTCAGAACAGAACAGGTTAAAGAAGTAGATGTAGATAAATTACAAATAGAGCTCTGCATGAAAATTTATTACAAAAAAATTAATTTAAAAGTTACTCAAAAATGTAGATTAATACATGGATTTATATTAAGAAAAGTTTAAAATGTAATTTTCTACAAAAAGGAAGGATAAAATAAAATTAAATTTTACTTCAAATACATACATTTATGTTAATTTAAAAAAAAAAAAAGTTATGATAATTTCTTTTTTAACACTACTGTTAATACAAATTAAGCAATAAATTTTAAATCAACAACAAATTAGTAAGAAAATCATACTTCTTAAGAAAAATAAACAAATAAAAATTTAAAGATAATATTAATATTTCAATCTTTAAAAAAATGTAAGAAATCTAAAAATAATGAAATGTACTTAATAAAAATAAATTAAATATTTGTTTTAAATACCTGATCCAGAATAATACTGTTAGGAATCTGAGAATTCACTTTCTGTGCAACACTAATATGAGATTCAGGTGCATCATAGCGAGCACTAGTAGGGGTTCTTATTATTTCAGCACCAAGTGCCTTCAGTGTGTTCACTTTCTCATTGCTCATTTTTTCAGGCATTACAATCACACACTTATAACCTTTCACAGCACTTGCTAATGCTAAACCAATTCCTAAAATTTAAGCAGTATTATGCAAGTGAGTCGAGAAATCTTTATTCAAAATAAAAAATAATTTAAGTCAGAGTGAAGATCATTGCAGAATAACACAAAGTGCGTTTTTTTTATCTTTAAGATCACTGCAAGTAATTTTTAAATGTAAAATAATTTCTGAAAATATATTAGAAATTACAAATAAAACTAAATAACTAAATCTTACCAGTATTTCCAGAAGTAGGCTCGATTAAGGTGTATCCGGGTTTTATTTTGCCACATTTTTCTGCCTCTTCAATCATCCGAAGAGCAATTCTGTCTTTAACACTACCTCCAGCATTAAAAAACTCACACTTAACCACTAGAAGAAAAAAATATTTTAATAAATTAAAATTAATTTATAATTAAAATAATTGACCATTTGCATCAAATATTAAATTTTTTAAAGATTAGACTTGGTCCTTAGGACTTTAAAATTTATTTTTTTGTTTTAATGCAATCATTAGAAATGAATTGAACTGCTATGTCAGTTTTCAATATACAAGTTTTATGTTTTCGTAAAAGATCTATTTAGCTTACATTTTTAACATATTTACAATCACCAGTGGCCATGCCAGTGCTGTTACTAATAATTTGGTGCCTTCCTGCCAATATTAAGAGAGCCCATTAATGAAAATGTCTTTTGAAAAGAACTATTTTACAAGAAAAGGAAAAATCAAACAAAACCCAATGAAAGTGAACTTCTGTAGAACTGCACAGTTAATTATATTGGAAAGAGTTGCATTAGAAAATCAATTTGCGGGAAGACATTCCCTACAGGAGCTAAAGATTTTGTGACTTGTATTTACATGGGATTTTTGCTGTTGATGAAGATCAACCAATCATATAGAGATCAAGACATAGATGACTTGCGAAAAAAAATATGTTATCTTTAGAGGAAGCTCAAGGTTTGGTTTGGTTTATCGTTCTATGGTCATTTTGTGCACAATTTGGGCTAATTAGACCATGACCTACAGATTAACGTGAATTCCGAATCACTATCAAACATCCATGCCATCATATGTATTCGAACCTGAAGCCAGCGGTACCAAAGACCAAAGTGCAAGCCAATTGGCCATCAAGCTGCAGGAAGCTCAAGACAATATTTATGATCATTAATTATTATATTTTTTTTTCCTCCTAATGCAGCTGGCAAATAGACCGCGATCTTTCGCCATAACGGCTGCACCTATGTTACTCACTTTGCATTATCCAGGGGGCGCGTGTAACTTGATGGTAAGCCATGGACGCTGAGTAACAATGCCCCCGCAGCGCTCTACGATCCTATTAGGACCGGGACCTACAGCTTAAAGTGGATTCCGAACCACTACAAACACCCATGGCAAAGCCGGGATTTGAACCCGATACCTGTGGTACCGAACGCCAGAGCGCTAGCCATTCGGCCACCAGGCCCATCATTAATTATAATACATAATAAATTTAAACACATAAAATTATTTTTCTCTAAGGTAACCATGCCTTACATTCTAAGATAAGAATATATTCTTGATTGTAAGCTGATCTTTAAAGGAATTCAATTCGAAAATCATTTGTAGCATACAAATTATGTGTTATGAAACTAGACAGTTTTTTCTTAGTATTTTTATTCTCTATCACAGAGTTTTTATGAAGATACGATAGTTATTACAACTTTATCTCAGTTTAAACCTCAACATTTAATTAAAATTCTTACAATAAAGCATTTCAATTATTATTTTTTTTAAATCCGAATCAACTGGCATTTTATAAATTAAAATTTTTTTAAATTATATATATATTTTTTTTTAGTGAGTGAAATATAAATGTTGTTGGGATATCAGGAATATTTATATATATATTGAAAATAACTTTTTAATGATATTTATGTTGGCAGAACGAGATAAAATGCAATTTAATAAAATAGCATTAAAATTCTACAGCTAATAAGTATAATTATTTATTCCTAACATTAATACACTGTATTATATTATTAAAATAAATATCACGCAAGCAAGATGAAAATAACTATGAACTCACACATTTCACATTTTAAACCAAATTCTTTAGGAATATGGTTCAGTCGTATTAGTGGAGTGTTGCCAACAGCATCCAAAACAGTCGACATGATTTTCGGTTTTTCAGCTCTAAAAATTGATTTAAATAATTAGAAAAATTGGAGAAATTAGGTAAAAGCAAACCCCTTAGAACAATTTGTATTTTTAAAAATTAAATTAAAATATTGATTAATCCTAAATTTTTTTTTTCTCTTTTAAGAGATTCTATAAACATTCATAAATTATACTAAAAAATTTTTCCAAGATTTAGTTACTAATGTATTTAATTTTTGATGTTCCTTAAAAATATTTTAATTGAACATCAAAAATTAAAAACATACCTTTAAATTTATTTATTAAAAAAGTAACAAATTATAAACATTTTAGGTCAAATTAACTAAACTTTTCTTCTTTTTCAACAGCCCACGATGGGCCAAGGCTGTCTGCCTACTGGCAATTTTGAAACACGAGATGCTCTCTTTTTACAGGGTAGAATTGTCAGCATTACGCCCAATGTTCTATAGGCATATTAGACTGGGACCTATGGTATAAAGTGGATTACAAATCACGGCAAACACTCATAGTGCAGCCAGTACTCGAACCAGAAACCTGCGACACCGAGCACTAGTCGATCGGACATCAGGCCCCCCAAATTTTTATTAGTAAATAAATGTTCAATAATTTCAATAAATGAATTAAAAATAATTTAATAAGTCTTTTATATAAGAGAAGCTTTATAAAGACTGGCTTTAATTTCAGCAAAATAAGAAAAAAAAAATTTTAACAGTCATTTCATACAAAAAAAAAAAAAAAAAAAATAACGCTGTTTAGTTTTAGAACAGAATATCAGGATTTTGATAAATCATAAATAAAATAATAGAAATAAATGATCTTCAATAGTTAATTTTAAAAACTTAGTTCTATTTTAAATAGATGTCATTTAAATGAAAGAGTAATATATATTCAATAACTATTTGAAAAAACAGGATTGCAATACAAGATTGTCTAACTTTTTTTTTTTATTTACATAATATTGAATGTAGATTTCATGAATTTTTTAAATTATACCAACAGATATAAACATGCAATAGTTAATTTATAATAAAACAAAATAAATTAAAATTGAAAGGAAACATGATCACCTTTTTTTTATGATTATGTACAGAATGTTCTTTTGTACCCAAATGCCATGTGCATTTACTAGGTAGACATGGCAATACTAGATCTATACTAGCTGATGATCCCCTGGATCTAGTTCTACTTGGTGAAGGAGTCATTTCTGAATTCTGCCAAGATAAATTTTATTTTATTAAAAAGCAAATAATTAGAAAAGCAAATTTGGATTAATCTATATTTCAGTTTTCAGATAGAAAATAAAAAAAAAAAAAAAAAAAAAAATCTTTCAAGGGTTTTAAAATTAAATATTTTAAACAAAAAATTATTTAAACTTTATTTTGTAGCAATTGATAAAAATGCTTAGAAAATCTCACAATTGTGGATACAGCTAAAACATATATATCACAATTATAGAACAAAACATTAACTCACTAATATCTAAATGAGTCTGCACTTCTATACTATAACATACTTTATAAAAATTTTATAATTTTTCAGATAATTCAATTTTAAAACAATGCATTTACAGTAACATTTTTAGCAATCCAATGTGTTCCTTGTTTTGAAAATATTCATAAAAAGAGAATGAATTATCTGCAAGAAGATATATTAAAAAAAAAAAAATTTCATCCTTATGTATAAATTGAAGCTAAGACTAATTATATTCCCTAAAAATTTACATATTCTCTCAAAAAAAATTTTTATTAAATAAACTCTTCTCCAATTCACTTTAAAATAAATATTTTGAATTTCACAGTACTGAAAAAGGGATTGTACAAAAACACTCTCTATGTGACAAAAAGTTGCTATCAAAACAATTTCAGCCAGAAATTTCAAAATGTCTTTTAATAAGAATCTACACTTCAGATATAATTTTTAAATTTAAAAAGGAAAAAAAATCTTTAGCATGGATTTTTTTATTTTCTTAACAATAATGCACATTTTAATTTAACTTAAATGTCTGGAATCTGAAAGTGAAAAAAAAAAAAAAAAAAAAAAATTAGAATTTAGAGCAAAATTAAATAACTCAACTATTAAGTTTATTATATTTTTTAAACATAGATCATTAAGAATTGTTTGGCAATATTAACCAAATTTTTAAAAATCCAGAAAATTTTTTTTTTTAAATTTAATTTTTACAACATATAAAGCAAATCTTTATTTAGATATTAATTACATACATAGTTATTTGTCTTAGATTTTTTTAAATAAAGAAAACTATAACATCTACAAAATGCATATTATAAAAAAAAGCATTCAACATTCACCCATATTATTAATGTACCAATAATTTACTCAACTATTTCCAAAAAACATTTCCCCCTCAATTTTTAAAAAAATCTATTTACAAAAAAATAATTTAACTATTTAGAAATTTTTTACGTCAAAATTCATTTAACAACTTTGGTGAATTAAATATATTATAATTTTATTATTAATTTAAAAATGATTAATGCAAAAAAAAATTAAATTATTGCAAATTTTTATTTTCTCGTTACAAATTAAAAAAAAAAATATATATGAAAACAAAATTCATATAACATTACCCTTCCCGATATACAAGCCATAATATATTTCAATTAGATCGAAAATTCTATACAAAATTTAGAATGAGACGGCATATAATCTCGTGTCCTCACTCAACAAGATTTCATTTAGTGAAAGTGAAGTTTTTATAATGCAATTAAAAAGTAATAATAAATGATACCGGCTTGTCAAGGTTAACCAGTTACATAAGAAGTTATTTCCTTGAAAATTTATATACAAAGGTTAAAACGAAAATGATACATTGATGGTTTTTCGATTTAAATGGAACATTTGCTGTCAAGGAATTCGAGACATGTTATAACTCCAGACAAAATATAAAAAAAAAACACATCATAAATTAAAAAAAACAACTTTAATACATAAAATATTGTGGAGAAGACAGATAGCCAAGCCATAACTTACAATAGAAATTTAAATAAAAAATTAAGTATGCTTTTAAAGTACCGGCCGCCTAAAAACCATGTGAATTTTCCAGAATAAATATATAGTAGTTGCTGCCAGATGTACAAGAATACTTTAAAAAGTACTTTCCAGAACACAATATAATTACGGAGAAATTAACATTATAAAAGGTATAATGTTCAAAAACATTTTATATTTAAGAAAGTATTTAAGTTTTCATTAATTATTTGAAAATATATTCTCTTAAAAATATGAAAATCGTCGAATCCTTCATAATTATAATAAATACATATATTTTTTTCATCATGTGTAATCGGTCTCACTTGTTTTATTACTGAGATCCAGTATCTTAAATATTTTTCATTTAAAATTCGGAATTTGGTATAAATAAATAAAGAATCAAAGATTGTGTAAAACAAAAGCCTTTTCTGTTTTGTCTTTCGGTTATTTTCTTTAAATAAAGAATGCTGAATAAATATTTAAATATAAAATGTTAAAGAATGTTTAAATATAAAATGTAGCAGTTTTCTTTATAAGATAGGCCACTCTACCTTTTCACAACTTTCGCGTCCACTCCTTGGTTGTGCTCAACAGCTGTAGAACGACTTATATTTTAGACAAAATTCTAGATTGTTGATAATATTTGAAGATAATTTGTAAACAGATAATAAAAAATTCCACATTTGATTCATACATATTAAATATTTCAAATAATAACTACTGCAGGTTGTGCACTATTTCAATCTTAATGTACCACTTAAATTTATCTGTGCAATAATAATTAACGTGTTCCATTAGAGTATATATAATTTTAGTACTAAAATAAAGAAAAATAAAATGAAGATTTATCAAAAAATCATTTCATCGATTTTTTTTTTTTTTTTTTTTCAGTAGCTATATATGTATATAAATGTCCATATGATTATTTTGCAACAATTATGAGGAATGACTTTCCTCTAAGGAAATTGAGAAAATTTACGACTTTTACCAGTGTCAAGTTATAAATAAATAAAAATTTCGTGTTTTCTCTTTCTAGAGTTGTTTTAATTCTCTACTCATGAAGAACCGAAGTATATTGCTTATTATAAATATTTTATCAGTGATTTTCATTATCAATCATACATCATTAATAGTAGAGGAAAAATAAATTGGTAAAATTTTATAAATTCCTCTTTTTTTTCATCTAATTGTTATTATGAATATCTGTAAAAAGTAGTAATTAAAATGAAAAAAGGTAAAATCAGAAAAGCTTCAGAAAATGAAACAGTGATGGCATTCTTATTGTAGATTATTACGGAGATCCTTGGCCACGTAGCGGCCACTAGCTCTTTCTTTGTAAAATGTTGAAACATAGCGGTGGTCTCATGCCCTTTGAGTTAATAAGCAAAATAAGATAATTAAATGCCCTTTTTTTTTTAAAAGAGAATGATTTATTTAATAAAATTATAAAATGAAAAATATCAAAAATTTCAAAAATGTAGATGTTGATGAAATCAGTTGCATGTAATAAAACAGAATGAGCAAAGGTCAAATTAGGAGAAAAATAGATTAGGAGAAAAGCGAACTTTTTTTTCATCTAGGCAGTTGTAAGGAATTCATTTAAAATATTTAGAACAGCGCGAGGTCTTTTGCTATGTTTGCGGGAATAAATATCATAATCGTAATTTTGTAGGATATTTAATACAGGGTTATTGATATTTCGCATATCATTATAGAATGTCGTAGAAATTTTGAGAACAAATTGTCTTAAACTTGGAATCGAGAGAGCTCATCTAATATCGTCATTATGAAAGTACTAGGAATTCGTTAACATTCTGAGAGTTTTGTTCTCAAGCCTTTGAATAATTTCAAAGTTTGTACGTGCGACAGAACCCCAAACTGGGCATGCATAAGCTAATATACTAATATAATTTGGACGAATGAGGGCATTCTACAGGAAATGATCTGCGGCTGAAAAAAAATAAGTTACAGACACAGTGATTTTTTTTTTTTCCTTCAAAATAAAAGTAGGAAACAAAGTTATTAAGAGCATTAAATCACTAGATGTAGAATTTAATCAAGCTGATATTGTAAGTGTAAAAAGAATTTAATGATCCTGGATATTTATTTTTTAACAGAAAACGAAAATTGGCTACTATTTCTTTAAAGCAATTTTTATTTATTTATTATTATTTTTTTTAATTTTAGTTCGGATGTTAAAAATAAAAGGTGACAGCATAATTTTTTTTTCGTTATTTTAAATGTACAGTAAAATAAAATATCAAAAACGGCTGTAATTTAAAATTTCCACATAGATAAAAGTAAATGGATAACAGATTATTGCCATGAATCCTTTTCTTCATTCTCCAGTAAGCAGGTGTTCTTTTTAAAAATGTTCTTCGAAACTGTTTTTAAATAGGAAGTTATTCTGAATGTCAAGTTATTTTCATTCTTGTCAAAGCATGTGCTACAGATTCCTTTGCAAAACATCTGACAGATTTTCTTTTAACACGAATATCCAGGAAAAAATATATTAGATTCGGTATTCCATAGTTATCGCTAATTAAATTTGTATCACTGAACTTTGAACAGCAATTAAATGGTTGGGAACGATTCTTTTGTAGTTACTATAATATTAAAGATGATTTTTTAATTATATGTAATCATTTATGCATAATCATGTGCAAAGATAATGTGGTAATTATAGTCTAACAAAATATAAGAGTTAAAATACTACAAAAATTTTTAATTCTTCATCGTATTATTTATATTCGTATCGTCCTTGAAAGGTTAATTAATAATAAAAGAATGTTCTTAAAAAGAATTTATAATGCAAAAGAAAGAAAATTATATTCATACTTCTTTTTATATATTTTATAAAAAATAAAATTATTGCAAAAATATCAGGAAAAATTGGTCGATGGCGGTTATGGTTTCGGGTTCGTATCCCGGTGGGGCCATGGATATTTGTCGTGGTTCGAAATCCACTTTAAACCGTAGGTACCAGTCTAATATGATTGTAGAGCATTGGGAGTAGGGTTGATAACCCTACCACGTAAAAAAAAAACACCTTCTGTTTCGGAATCTGCCAGTAGGTAGACTGCCGTGGTCCAACATGGACTGTAGTGCCAGGGAGTTAGTTAGTTAGGTAGGTACATCGAATATACTGAATTAAATTTGGCATTCAATGGCAGTAACCAGAAGTCGCACGGTGTGAATGCGGTGGTTGTGGAACGATATGGGTTTCATTTTTGGCAAAAAAGTCATGAAGAATCAATGCAGTGTGAGCTGGCGCATTCAGTGTTTTCGGTACCAATAGAGATTTTGACGCGTTTGAGGCCCAAAATGGAATTGACCGATCTTTTCAAATTTCAACATCAGCAGCAAGGTCTCTAATTGTAAATCGACAGTTTGCAAGTACAAAATTTTAAATGTTTTGGACGTGAGTTTCGTCGGTTGTGGTGGATGATCGACCAGAGGGCTTTTCGCCTTCAACACGTTCTCTGCCTTCTTTGAACTATTTATACCACTTCTAAACATTTCTTTCCGATATAGGAATGCTCATCGAATGCCTTCTGCAACATTCTATACGTTTTCACAAACAAAATTGAATGCAAGTTCTTTGCTCAATGAATTCAGACATTTCAAAAATCGCCGGAATCAGTTCCAGCATCTCCCAAAGCCAAGCGTAACCCAAACCCTAATGAATGTTTTGACGTCTAATTTCACAGAGATGTCAAGGACAGTGCCAGCAACTTAAAAAAAAGAAAAGAAAAAAAAATTGAAATGCCATAAGCCTCGGGAATTTTAAATTGATAATTGGTCTTACTTTTTGGACACAGTAGTATATGATTAATGTTATAAAGTTGTGCAATTTTGCACCTGTTACTTTATTTATTATTACTTTTTTTGTGTTAAAATGTTAATATATATATATTTTTTTTTAAACTGCAGCAGATTTTTCTCAGTATGGGAAAAGCAATAAAATTAAAGAAGGGGAAATCATTCCGTGAATGAATGATTCATCTTTATCTTTCATCGTTGATTTATCGATCAACGAAAAGCATAACAAAAATCACTTATTATCAAAATAGATTTGTTATAGAGGTACTACAGGAAAAGAAATCTTGCTCCAGTTTCACATATCTGAATACGGAAATGATGATAAAAATACACGTATCTCCTTTACAAAAATAAACATGGATAAAAAGAAGGTCACAATTCTAGAAACACTTAACTTAACAGCATTGAAAATAAGAGTACTGATAAATGTATCTAAAATGTGAATACATTTCTGTACTCATGCCATATTGTAGCAGAGAGAAAATGAAGATAAGGTATTTCTCATTGAAATAAAAAGTGAATAAATTCTCAAAGATACTATTATCATTCGCTTATCCCCGAGGGGTTTCTTCTTTTTCATTATTTGAAAATAATTTTAACAATTTTTATACTCTTTAATGTGGCCTGAATGGCCGAGTGGCTAGCGATCGGTACCACAGGTATCGGGTTCGTATCCCGGCGGTGCCATAGGTGTTTGTAGTGGTTCGGAATCCACTTTAAATCGTAGGTTCCGGTCCTAATAGGATCGTAGAGCGTTGCGGGAGCATTGTTACACCGCTTTCGTGGCTTACCATCAAGTTACACGCGCCCCCTGGGTCATGCAAAGTGAGTACGTCTGTGCAGCGCTTGCCTTAAGGCATCCAAGACCAAGCTGTCTAAGTGTCTGCCAGCTGCATTAGAAGAAAAAAAAAATACTTTTTAATGTATTCTGCATTTTTGATATTATTGGTATATCAGCGAAATGCTAATTTATAAAATTATATAAAATTCGCATATCATATTTTCATACTAGTATTTTTAAAATTTAGAAAATAGGATTCATGTTCTTTCAAAATTTTGTAATTAATTATAAAATATCTTCTTCTTTGACTCAACAGCCCCATGTGTGGGGGGGTGTAAGGCCGTGCGTTTACTGGCAGATTTCGAGGCAGGAGAAGAGGTTTTCTTTTTGCGGGGTAGTGTTATCAGCCCTACACCCGACTCTCTACAGTCATATTAGACCGGGACCTATGACTTAACGTAGATTCTGAGCTACAAACGTTCCATGCCGCCGCCGCCGAGATTCGAATCCGAAATATGTGTTACGAAAGCGCTAGTCACT
This sequence comes from Caerostris extrusa, assembly GCA_021605095.1. Classification (NCBI taxonomy): domain Eukaryota; kingdom Metazoa; phylum Arthropoda; class Arachnida; order Araneae; family Araneidae; genus Caerostris; species Caerostris extrusa. Next base: position 72,611 of record BPLR01012234.1, read on the forward strand.
CGGCCATCAGTCTCCGATAGGATATACCTAATTATATGATATACTTAATCTTATTATTTTGTAACTTATTCGAATGCAAAGTCTTCCAACTTCAAAAGTATCTTTGTTTAATTTTTAATTTTTCAAATTTGTCACAAAAAATAACAAATATACAAAATTATCGAAGTTATTGAAATTAGTTTTTGTAGTGTGCTGTTTGAGCAACCAGATTATAAATGGGGTGTGGTTGGGTTGAGATACTTGAGGCCCAAGTTGGCGAACTCAGCATTATTGATGCGCGCACAAACACTACACACATACAATAATTAACACATTTAAAGACATAACTATAGAAACGGGAAGGACTCCATTTCTAAGCCGAAAACCCGGTACTCTGCTACGCGCACGATACGCTAAATATACTTCTTCTCGGGTGAGAGTCTATAGGCCAACTAATGCGTTGGGGTGAGCTGAATATATTTCCTGTTGGGATGAGAGTCTATAAACTAAACGTTTCTCAGCGGGTGTATGAGTTGAGATCAGCTTTAGACCGGAACTTACGGTTTAAAGCGGATTTCGAATTGCTACAAACATCCATGGCACCACCTGAACTTGAACCCGAAACCTGTGCCATCGAGCGCCAGAGCTCTAGACTCTAGGCCATTAAGGCCCCTTTTATAAATTTAAGATAATAAAATATAAAATACACAGACACAGAATTCTTGTTTACTATGAATAAAGAGGCATTTCTATAGATAAAATAACAGACAAAATATTAATGTATTTAACACTACCAATGTACAGTTACATTTTAAAAATAAATGAGTGTAGCTGAAATTTTGTTCCGTCTACAAAATTTCAGCTGCAGATTCAAAACGAACCCTTAACTATCACATTTCAAAACTGCGTTTAGCCATATGAATTTATGAATAACATTAAAAAAAATTTATCTTGATGTATTTCCTTTTCGAAATGCTAAATTACTTTCTAGAATCTTGTGAAATTCATCTCTGACGTCATTTTTAACGATGCCATTAAGCATCAATGTAGATTTCGCAAATATTTGAGCTCAGTGTCTGTTTAAACGAAAAGAAATGACATCATAGAATTCTACATACAATATGCATTGCAAAATTCTTGAATCTTTTAGTAAAGGTATAATGATATAAATTATTTTTAATTTTGTGGATTTTTTTATGTATTAATTATACTATAGTATCTTACGAGCAAAAAAATAATACAAAAAAATTTCGAGATGCGTTTTATGAAGATGATGATGATTACGACGTCAGATTCAGACTTATCATGTAAGAAAGGTTGCTATTGTCTCAGTTGAGCATGGATTTCTTAGTGTAATTGGAATTTCAAACACTCAGGAGAAGCATCTGCGGAGGTTAGCCTTTCCTTAAACCCAACCACAGGCTCCAGTTTCGAATTCTGGCGGTGGCATGGATGTTTGGGGTGGTTCGGAATCAACGTTAAACTATAGGTCCCGGTCTTATTAGCCAAATTGTGCACAAAATGACCGTAGAGCGACAAGCCAAACCAAACTTCAAACCCAAGCTGTCTAAGTGCCTTTCATGTATATAAATTTATTATACCCTCTCAATATATATATGCACAAGAACTTTTGGTTCAATATTAGTTACCAGGTTTCAAAACGGGTTATAACATTTTAGAAACACATCTACCAGTCGCTCCAGATCAATGTTCAATCATAAATCGAAAGACTTTGTATATTGCAAAAAGTAGTAACAGTAAATGATTTAGTATATCATTTTGCTTTCAGTTATAACACATGGAGTTTAACCTTTTTTATGCTGTAAAATTTAAAAAAAAATCACTTCTGTTATTTCTCTTACCATAGAGGGATATGACAAATTTAGTTCAGCATATCGGCTGTACCTAACCAACTTCCTGGTACTACTACATCACTGTGCCTAAAGTTGAGTTGCTCCTATACAGTTTTGGAATGATATGGGTAAGAAGTTTGATTGGGCTCTGTGACTAAGTCGTAGGTCCCGATCTTATATGACTAAAGAGCGTCAAAGCCCAGTCAGACTTCTCAACCTGACAAACATCCATGAAACGCCAGACAACTCCAGACACTCGGCAATTCAGGCCATACACCCTGGACCATGTTGGACCATGGCTGTTTGCCTACTGGCAGATTCTGAAACATTAGACTTTCTTTTTACAGGGTAAGATTGTCAGCCCCTACGTTCAACGCTCTACGGTCGTGTTAGACAGGGAACTACTGCTTAAAATGGATTCCGAACCTCTACAAACAGCCATGGCACCGGCGGGACTCGAACCCGAAACCTGTAGCTATCGGCTGTATCATCATCAGTAAAAATCATATATTAACAAAGCGCCTGTTGGCCGAATGGCTAGCTATAGATCAACAGGCTGACAACCCTACCTCTTAAAAAGTCAGCGTCACAGAGCCAAGTGAGACTTCTACCTACGGGTTCTCCATCACAACAGAAGCTGCCCCCTCACATTTCCTCATTCTATGAGACCACATACATAGCCAATATTATTCGGAAGCACGACGATATTTGGTTTCCTTGTATTCCTCGGGGGATACGATAACAACAACAACATGAGACCACATGGGTTCTTGGATGGTCTAGATGTTGCTGTCTACCAAGTGAGATAAGAAACAATGACATATAGTAACAAATTTTGAAATTAGGATAACGCTTATTTGTTATGCAGAATAACTAATCGTTTGATTAATAAATAGTAATTATAATAAAATCGCGGGAGATGATTGAATAAAAATAAGACAAATTAAATTTTTTTTTTTATTATTTATTGGGGGTTATTTATTCGATTTAAAATATGTAATGTTTTCTTTTTATCAATAAGCCACTTAAATATTAAGTTATGAAAGAATGCTAAAATATCATTGTTTATCAAGATTAAGATGACAAAAGCTATGAAGATTACATCATTAAGATGATAAAAGCTGTGAAGATTACATCATTTATTGCGCCAGTCGTTACCTAATGCATTCTAACATTATCACAACTTCAGAAAGGCAAATGATTGAACTGTCTTTCATCAAATTTAGTTATGATAGAGGAATCGTATTTAATTGATAAATATGTAGGAATCTTTTATCAACTTCTATAATAATTTAATTTCTAAAGCTGATATTACACATTCTATCTATTTTGTTTAAAGAATAATTTAGAACATATGCATAAATATACATTTCTGATAACAGCCTTTTAAAAGTAGTTGTGCACTGCATAGACAAAGGTACAAAAGCTCCGAATATTAGTAAGATTTTACATGTTATTATGTGTGTGTATGATTAATTCTCAGTGTCCTGCAGTGTGGGATGGACATCCCACGAGTAATCTACTCATGGAAGGAGGGAAAGGGGACAGCTTCTGTTGTGATGGAGCGCCAATAGGTAGAAGTCTGATTTGACTCCGTGACGCTCTTACAGTCATAGGAGACCGGGACCTACGGTTTAAAGTGGATTCCAAATCATTACAAACATCCATGGCATCGCCGGGACTCGAAACATGTTGTTGTTGTTGTTGTCGTATCCCCAGAAGTGTACAAAAAAAAAAAAAAATCAAATATCATGGTGCTCCCAAATAATATTGACTATGTTGATTGCCAGCTCGGAGTATAAATCCTCTTCGGAGGAATGATCCAGACAATGCATGGCGGCTGCAACAGCTGGTCAGTCAAAGACTCGACAAGCTAAGCTCGACATCAGGACAGTTGTCCTAATTTTGGTATTTTTTGACGCCATCAGCAGAAAATTTCATATTTTTGTGGTGCATCATCATTAATCTTGTGAGATTAGCAGCTGTTCTTTGTCGACATTTAGTTCTGTAATTCGGTATTTAGTTTTGATCTTAGAAGGAATTAAAAGTTTAGATTTTCCAAAAGTGTTTTCATCTGCAAGGGAAGTAGGAATGACAGTCTGATCCAGACTTCTGGCATTCTTCGCCAAAGAATCAAGATTTAAACAAAAGACAGCAGAAGTTTGCAAGTGGGATATAAATTTTCTCAAATATAAATCTTGCTGAAAAAAAATATTCTTAAGTAATTAACAACTTCAAATTTATTAAAAAAATTTCTAATAATTATTATGACGAAATTCAAACATTAAATCGATTTCTTTAACATGAAAAGAAATAATTAAAAATTTGTTTTTTAAAGGACATATATTTTTTCTAGTTTATTATTCTTCAAAGTAGTTTCAAACATATACAATGCACACTAAATCTACAACACTGAAAGAAAGCTAAATTGAGCTATCAATTTCTCCCATTTTATTAATTCGATAATTTATTTGAAAGATGCATTGCAACAATCGCACATAATTAAATTATGAATGAAAGATCATTTATAATTTTATCTTCTTTTCTTATCATTTTCATTCTTAAATTATCAATTATGATGTAATCACTTGAAAGGTAGATTTAGTTATTTTCATTTTCATCGAAAGATAATAAATTTCAATTTATAAATATTTTATTGGATTTAGATTCTTAATAGAATATAACAGTATTTGCTAAAAATCTTCTTTTCATTATTTAATTTTATTACAAAGATTTCATATTTTACAATATATAGCATTGGCAAGAGGGCCTGATGGCCGAATGACTAGCGCTCTGTGCCACACGTTTCGGGCTCGAGTCCAAGCGGTGCCATGGATGTTTGTAGTGGTTCGAATTCCCTTGGATATATATTGCATTGGCGATCGTAGAGCATTGAGAAAGAGATTGAGAGATCGTAGAGCATTGGGCGTAGAGCTGACAACTCTACCCCGTAAAAAATAACATCTCCCAACAATAACAATAACAATAACATCGAAATCTACCAGCAGGCAGACGACCTTGGCCTATCATGATTCTGTTGTACCACTGATGAGGATGTATTAGTAACAATATTATGTATTTTGTTCTTCATTAGCTTATAATATAACTGATTAAATTTCAAAATATATATATTCATATTTTTATATAAAAAAACGGGAAAAAATGCAAATTTTATGTTTTTAATACAATGGCATTTTTAACATAATTTTCCAGTAAAATAATTCAAAATTAAAAAAAAAAAAAAAAAAAAATTAACTAAAATATTCAAATATCTTTTAATTGCTATAAAAAAAAAAAAAATATATGTTAAGATTTCTGAACATTCTAAAGACTAGTATTAACGATGAAATGAATTATTTCGTTGTTATTCTTGTATTGCTGTGTGCAGATTGGGCCACCAGATTGCAACTGGGTGTGGTTGGGTTGAGATACTTGAGGCACAGGTTGGAGAACTCACAGCTATATTGACAGACGCACAAACACCACACACATACGATAGTTAACACATTTAAAGCATATAATTATAGATTCGTGGAATGATTCTACTTCTAAGCCGAAAACCTTATATTCAGGTATGTGCAGGGTGCACGAAATACACATACTCTCCACGGGAGAGTCTATAAGCCAACTAATACACAGAGTTGTATTAAATAAATTTCCTCTCAGCGTGAGAGACGTAACAGGTGATAACGGTGAGAGAGTAACGGGGTGAGAGACTAAACGTTTCTCAGCAGGAGCGTAAGGTGCTCTGTACTTCCTCTCGGGTGAGAGTCGCGAGAACTACTGAGAACTTTCCCTGAACGCCACAGAGGGCGCTCTTTCAGTGCGTAGAAGGAAGCACTGTTACAGTATTCATATACGAATAATGATTAAAATATAAATCTTAATTCCTTAACCAAACCCATCGTGTTACCAACTATGTCATAAATCAGGGAAATAAAGAAATATTATTAAACTCGATATTTAAGAATTCGAATAAAAAAAAAAAGAATCGGTATTCGTAATATGTTATGAATCAATTACTTTATAAAACAATTCATGATCGATTAACTTATTTATATTTCTAATCAAAATACTACTTGAGAAATTAATCTCAATATAGTATTTTCAAAGTATGAAAAAAAAAATCTTCAGAATTTGAAGTAATTTCTTGGACAGTTTCAGGTGAGTTAATTATCCAAATTAATTGATATATTCGCAAGAATATTGTTTTAAAATCAAAGTTAATTTTTGCTCATCATTTCAACAGTTAATTTTTGAATATATGGATGCCTCATATAATGTATTTTTAACACATTGGTTTTCACTACTTTGGCTATTATGAAATAAACATATTTTGTAAACGTGTGATAAATCTCACGGGCCGGGAAAATATTCAAGGCTGTAAAAAATGTACATTGGAAATTACAAAACGGCTGCATAAAAAAAAAAAAAATATAAAAAAAACTACTTATTGAAATTTCTTTACGATTCCGTTTACGTGCAATGCATGCAAAATGCATTAATTATTCTTCTGGCTCATAACAGTAAACTCACAAATAAAACAGACAACATATATTATATATTCGCGAGAATATTATTTTAAATTTAAATATAATTTTTGACTAAAAATACATTATATACTTATAATGTATTTTTTTAATGCATTGATTTTTCATTACTTTGACCATTTTAAAATAAATACATTTTTAAAAGTGTGATAAATCTCACGGGCTGAAAAAATATTCAAGGCTGGCTACCCCTGGTATATATAATACAATCGGCAGTAGTGAATGTCCTTTTCTAAAATCAAAAAATATATATCTCCAAAGAAATAATTAAAGGATCGAAAGTTTCAATTTGGTAAATACTACTGTGCCCAAAAAGTAAAACACATTTTTAATTTAAAATTCCCGGGGCTTAAGGAATTTCAATTTTTTCTTCTTTTTTTTTGGTTGCTGGCACTGTCCTTGACATCTGTGTGAAATGTGACGTCAAAATATTCCTTAGTGTTTGAGTTACGCTTGGCTTTGTGAGACGCTAAAAACCGATTCCGGCGATTTTGGAAGTGTCTGAATTAATTGAGCAAAGAACTTGCATTCAATTTTGTTTGCGGAAACGCATAGAATGTTGCAGAAGGCATTCGATGAGCATTCCTATATCGGAAAGAAATATTTAGAAGCTGTATAAACAGATAAAAAAGGCAGAGAATGCGTTGAAGACGAAGAGCCCTCGTGCCGACCATCCACCTCAACAGACGAAGCTCACGTCCAAAACATTAAAGATTTGGTGCTTGCTAACTGTCGATTTACAATTAGAGACCTTGTAAAGGTGTGATAAAATTCACGGGCCGGAAAAAATATTCAAGGCGGGCAAATGGTTGGCCACCCCTGGTACATATAATACAATCGGCAGTAATGAATGTTATTTTCTAAAAATAAAAAAAATACTTCCAAGGAAATAATTAAACTATCGGAAATTTAATTGACCTATTTGGTAGATATGCAAAAAAAATTACAAAATGCTGTATAAAAAAATAAAAAGACTGGAAAATTATTTATTGAAATTTCTTTACGTTTACGTGCAATGCATGCAAAGTAATAAGTTTTTCAAGGCGAAAAGACACACAGAGAGATAGAGAGAGAAGAGGAATAGTACTCACGTCTTGAATGGAAGAGTTCGCGATATCGAATGAGCTTGAAAACCATTCAGATCAAACCGGCTATTCTTCGATTCTTATCTACCTATCTGATGAGGTGACGTCACGTGCTACGTAACATGAACTGATTTGCTGACGAAGGGAGAACGGGGAAGGACTTCGTATTGCAAAACGGAAGGGGTTTTTTGAAGGACAATGAGCAAAAAATAAAATAAATGAAATAAAATAAAAAGATTAAATTAAATAAAATGAAATAAATTGAAAAAAATTAAATATAAAATGAAAAACACAAACACAAATAAAAACACAAAATGAAATAAATAAATAAAATATACAGTGCAATAAATAAATAATTTACAAATAACATAAAATAAAAATAAATTAAATAAATTAATAAAATAAAATAAAAAATAAAATAAAATTAATTAATTAATTAAATATAAATAATAGAAAAGAAAAAGAAATAAGGATTAATCGGATAAATAAAATTAAATAAATAAATAAAATATAAAGCAAAAATAAATAAATAAAATAAATAATTTTATAAAATATAAAATGTAATAAATCAAAGATAATGGGCAATCAATAATTAAATACAAATAAAATGAAATAAAAATGAAATACATAAATAAAATTAATTAAATAAATAAAATATAAAAAAAATAAAATAAAATAAACAAATAATTATATAAAAATATAAAAATAAATAAATTAAATATAAATGAAATAATATAAAAAGAAATAAAATTAAATAGATAAATAAAATTAATTAAATAAATAAAATATGAAGTAAAATAAAATAAAATAAATAAAATTGAAGCTTGTTTCAAAAATACTATTCGGCGGAAAATATCTGAATCATGGTACTTATTAAATTATAACCTTATATAAGATTGATGCAAGAATGTATTATGTTTTAAGATTGAGGAAAGCTTGAGGTTGACTGAGTGACTAGCACTCTGACCTTTGGTGCTTCAGGTTCGAATCTTGGCAATGGCATGGATGTTTGTTAGTGGTTCGGAATCCACTTCAAACCATAGATCCCGTCTAATATGACTGTAGATAGAGAGTTGACAACCTCATCTTATAAAAAAGAAATCAACTCGAAATCTGCCAGTAGGCAGGAGACCTTAGCCCACCAGGGGAATAATAGAATATTTTTTTGAGGATTTTATCGTTTACTGATAAACGAAGCTTTTTGGGTTTGTAGCAGACATAGCTGAAATATTAGATACAGCCCTTTTGGTCCAGGCCTATTAAATTGTTAGGCCTTTTTTTTTTTTAAATAGAAATTAAAAACATATATGGATATATGTAAGTAAGATAAAAAACCAAAGTTACTTTTCAAATAAAAGAAGTTAAATTAAAAAAAAAAAAAAGTAGAGAATAGATGGCACTCTGGCGTTCTGTGCCACAAGTTTCGGGTTCGAGTTTTTGGGGAAGTCGGGAAGTTTGCAGTGGTTCAGAGCCTACTTTAAACCATTGGTCCCAGTCTAATATGAGGATAGAGAGTTGGGCGTATGGTTGACAACCCTACCAAGTAAAAAGAAAACATCACCTGTTTCGGAGTCTGCCAATAGGAGATAGCCTTGGCCCATTATGGAGCTGTTGCGCCAATGAGGAAGAAGAAGAAAATAGATGAGCCATGAACAAGTGGAGCTTGAAATATTTGTACTTCAGAAAGAGAGGGGCATTAATTTAGAACATTAAACATAATTTTAGGTCGTTTTCTGTTATCGCATTAAGTAATATCATAAATAGGGGACGGATATAAGAAATGAATTGCAGCGACGATTACGCCGATTTACCAAGTTGATGGAGAGCCTTGGTTCCATAGCAATCTCTATTTCCTGCTTTGTGAATGAGAAGAGTTTCTTAAGCTTTAATCCCATTAATTAGAGAGAAAAGGAATAAGATATATATAAAAAATTTTTACATCAATTTTTTTCTTATTATTTTTTTTATACATTAATTTTTAGTAAGGAATAAAAGGTAATAAAAAAATAAACAATTGGAGGAAAAATTGTGACTAATGAACTGTAAGTAAGAGGGACTATTTGAATTTCACCCAAATGTCAATGTCGCTCTTCGAATTTTCTAACTCATCCGGTGCGAGGTAAATTTTATCAAGATGGAATTAAATAAGGAATTATTTAAGATCAACTATGGGACGGGGTCAATTATTCAATCTTTTTACTATTTCAACAATTCTTTCTACTATTCAATTTTAATAAATTTGCTGAAATGAAGACCAATAAAGGGCAATTAAAATATAACTTATTAAAATTTTATTGTAATACATTTGTTTTAATGTTTTCCCAAATCTAATTAATTAAGGAGCCTAAATGCAAATTCTTGCACGTACAGGAATGACTAGTTACAGCACTGATCATAAGTACCGGAAATTTAATTAATGCGTAAAGTACATGTTGCACCTGGAATATGCCTTCTGCGTTGTAGAAATATCTAGAAAAGACAAATTATTATCAGTTTCAGTGTATCCATCGGATAAAGAAGCATTATCTGTTATTACGTAGCAGCATGTGTAAAAAGCTTCACGTAATTGATCAGTTTTGATGTTGCTATCATTCAAGATGATACTTTCTGATCAGTTTTGATGTTGCTATCATTCAAAATGATACTTTCTTTGAAAGTTACAAATATTTCCCAGATAAATCATGCTTTTCAGTTAACCCTACGGCCAAAAATCGCCAAAGTTCAGATTTAATAATATTTATCTAACGACGAATGCAGGAGGAAAGACATTGTCTTGTCTTTTTGATTGTCTTGTCGGACGAAGGACTTGTCTTGTCGACAAAGGGACTCAGTTTCTAATATGTTGATTACCTGTGGGAGGACAATAGATCAAATTTATGGTCGGGGTTACTAGCCGCTTGAGAAAAAAAGAATGAACCGAAAAATATTTATCTCATGGGCAGGTCAACCTGAGCTTCTCCAGATGTCACATGTACGAGAGAATCAACCCTTGACCTATTAGGTGTCCAAAAACTTCAAATGATTGAACTCATAGTATTCCGAGATATTTTAATGTTGGAATCCAATCAATAATCAGAAAAGTGCTGGAGATATACGATAAAAATTTATGGAAGATAAAAAATGAAGGACATAGATAAGGATCTCCATCGAAGCTTGGAGACAAAGGAAGAGGAAACTTGATGAGAATAGGAGGAAATAATTTAAAGCAAAAGGACGATTAGAATCAAATTCAGTCAGATGCAGGAGAATGAGTCCAATTTGAAAGGATTTAGGTACGTTTACCTGCGGTAATTGGTGGAATCGCTTTCGAGGAAGAAAGAGTATCAATGATTCAGTGTGAAGAGAGTTGTTGTTGTTGTTGTTACTGATCCCCCTGGTGCAGCAAAGCCTACACCAGATCCAAGAAATGCCGTCGCAGGTGACTGGATCATGGTTGAGGGTAATATGCAACTTAACTTTAGCGAAGAACCATAAGGGCTGAAGGCTGACGCTCTACAGTCTAGTACGACTGTAGAGCATTGGACTGGCAACCCTACTCCCGTAAAGATAGGGAAAAAAAAAAAAAAACTCTCATGTTTTGAAATCTGCTAGTAGGCAGACAGCTTTGGCCCACCATGGCGCTGTTGCGTCAATGAAGAAGGCCATTTTTAAATATAAATTATGATATTCAATGATCTTGCCAGAAATCACTATATATTACTGTTATCCTGTATAAGAGGTTCATTAAATATAAAAGTTTTTCTTCTTTAATTTTAGAAGAAAAACCGAGACAGTGAAAGATTTAAATCCCCTTAACGTTTAATATGTAATATATATATATAAATATTATATAATATATATAAATTTATATTATAATAAATTTATATAAATTAACATTATAAATTTTATTTTAATGTATATTTTTATATTTTTTTTTTGTATTATAAATTAATATTATAACTTTAATGTATATTAATTTTATTTCAATATTTTTAATTTAATATATAAATTTATTGTATTAAATATAAATATTAAATGCAATTGCATTTATCGTAATTACAAATACATTCCAATTGCATTTTTTTTTTTCTCAATTGTATAAAAAAAATGAAAAAAATTTTTGTAATATTAGGTCCCCGAGATAAAATATAAAATTTATAATGTTGAAAAAAGGAAAATATATATTATTTAGTACTGAATTGTGGAATTGTTTCTAAACTTGTAGTAAAGCTGTTATACAACTCCCTCTGTCTACCAACTCATATATATATATATATATATATATATATATCATTTGCGCAACAGCCCCAGGGTGGGCCAAAGCCGTCTTTCTACTAACAAATTTCTGTATATAGATGATTGTTTTTACGGGATAGGGTTGTCAGCCCTACGTCCAACGCTCTGCGGTCATATTAGACCGGGATCTACGGTTTAACGTGGATTCCAAACCATTACAAACATCCATGGCCGGGACTTGAACTCGAAGCCTATTGCACCGAGTGCTAGTCAAACGGCCCCCTTCCCTCCCCCACACACACGGGTATATGCAATCAGCAACTGTAAAAACATTGAAACTAAAAACTCAAAATAGAAAACAAATTTAAGAGATTTTTAAAGTAAATTTTAAAACCTATAAAACCATAAAAAACACATTTTCTTTTAAATACACAATATTTCAAATTTATTGCAGACATAAATATCATGATTTAACACGAAAGTCTTAAATTTTTATATTGTTTGATTTTGAAATAGTTTCTTAAATAAAATATGTACCACAAATTTAAAAAAAAAAAAAAAAAAAAATGGATCTGAAAGCTTTGGCAACTAAGACTAACAAAATACTGAAAAATTTAAAGAAAACATTCTTCCTCAGATTTAGAGAAGCAGTACCAACTTCGAATGATAAGCAACCATTTATCTAGAAAGTGAAAGAAAACATTTCTGGTTTCAAAAACTCTGTGAAGAATTTCACTATCACGTTAGAAAATCTAATCGTTGAACAAACTGCATATCAGGATTTACCATTCTATCAAACACATTGATCAAATACCTAAATTGGTTTAGGTCACGTACCTGTAGAACAAAGATATTTGGTTTGATTGTCGCTCTACGGTCATTTTGTGCACACTTTGGGCTAATTAGACCGGGACCTATAGTTTAACGTTGATTCCGAACTACTCCCAAACATCCATGCCACCGCCAGAATTCGAACCTGGAGCCTGTGGTTGGGTTTAAGGGAAGGCTAGCCTCTCAGATGCTTCCCTGAGTTTTTGAAATTGCAATTACACTAAGAAATCCAAGCTCAACTGAGACAATAGCAACCCTTCTTACATGATGAGTCTGAATCTGACGTCATAATCATCATCATCTTCATAAAACGCATCACGAAATTTTTTTGTATTATTTTTTTGCTCGTAAGATACTATAGTATAATTAATACATAAAAAAATCCACAAAATTAAAAAGTAATTTATATCATTATACCTTTAATAAAAGATTCAAGAATTTCGCAATGCATATTGTATGTAGAATTCTATGATGTCATTTCTTTTTCGTTTAAACAGACACTGAGCTCAAATATTTGCGAAATCTACATTTATGCTTAATAGCATCGTTAAAAATGACGTCAGAGATGAATTTCACAAGATTCTAGAAAGTAATTTGGCATTTCGAAAAGGAAATACATTAAGCCAAATTTCTTTTTAGTGTTATTCATAAATTCATATGGCTATGGTTTTGAAATGTGATAGTTAAGAGTTCGTTTTGAATCTGCAGCTGAAATTTTGTAGACAGAACAAAATTTCAGCTACACTCATTTATTTTTAAAATGTAACTGTACATTGGTAGTGTTAAATACATTCATATTTTGTCTGTTATTTTATCTATAGAAATGCATCTCTTATTCATAGTAAAAAAGAATTCTGTGTCTGTATATTTTATATTTTAAATTTATAAAAGGGGCCTTAATGGCCTAGAGTCTAGAGCTCTGGCGCTCTACGGTCATTTTGTGCACACTTTGGGCTAATTAGACCGGGACCTCAACGTGGATTCCGAACCACTATTACTATACCACACCACACGACATCATATCACATCGCTCTGTCTAGATCTGAGTTGCCCCTATACAGTTTGGGAATGATGTGTGTGAGAAGTCTGACTTAGCTCTGTGACGCTCTACAGTCATATGAGGCCGGGACCTACTGCTTAAAGGGGATTCCAAACCTCTACATACATTCATGGCACCGGCGGGATTAAAACCGAAATCTGTAGCCACTCGGCCATCTGGCCCCAGTCATATTGTAATGGGATCTAAGATTTAATATGAATGCTGAACCACTAACGAACACTCATAACCACAGCCAGGATTCGAACCTGAAGACTGTGGTACCAAAGGTCAGAGCGCTAGCCAATTGGCCATGAGGCCGCAAAGGAGAATAAAGAAATGAGATACGGTATTGTACACTAAATTCTCGGACAGTAGAATTCAAATGGACCCAAAAATAATTTAATCTTTAGATTAATTCTTTATTGATATTCGTATTAGAAGAAATTTATTTAAAAAAATTAAAATAATTTTTTTCCAAATACTGTGAAATATAAAATAACTGAGTAATATATAACTGAAAGAATAATAATAAAAATTGAGAGATTTATTTTTCTTTGCTTGAATTGCTGAACATTATTTTATTAAAGATTATTTATTAACAATTATTTTATTAAAGATTATTTTATTAATTATTATTTTTATTAAATATTATTTTATTAAATATTGTTTATTAGCAATTATCTTATTGAATTGCTGAAGATTATTTTATTAAATATTATTTATTAACAATTATTCTACTAAAGATTATTTTATTGAATTGCTGAAGATTATTTTTTAAAGAAATAATACTGATCAAATTTTTGAAGCAAAATAAAAAAAAAAATAAACATTAGATAGTAAGTCAATATAAATTATGTATTAGATGTCTCCTTTTCATATTATAACATGAAATAATCAGTGGTATTTATGGTGGTTATATCCGTCAAGATATTTTAATTTTACCAAAATTTTTAGTTTACTTTAATGCAAATGAGAGCATCTTGTTGTTGTGACTCATACTCAGTGTCCTGAGTGTGGTATGGACATCCCATGAGTAGCCTACTCATGGAAGGAGGGAAAGAGTGCACCTTCTGTTGTGATGTAGCACCCGTTGATAGAAGTCTGACTTGGCTTCGAGGCGCTGAAGGAAGAGGGCAGCGCCTTCTGGGAGGATTTTTTAGGGTGAACTACCCCTCATTTGTTTTTCGTATGGGAGAAAAATCAGGAAAATTGCCACTAGGTAACCCTACTGATAAAGCAAGAGACTGAAAGTCACAAACGCCATTGAGGCTCCTCGCTTATTGAAACAATGTTTACAACAGGGGTGGCCTACCGAAATGATCTTGCAGGCCACTTTGGAAATGCATCTTAACTCCGCAGGCCGTATATAAAATTTTATATTCCCCATATTAGATTTAGACCCACTATAGAAATTTTCTTGGAGTGAAAAATTGAAACAGAATGAGTTATTATTTTGTGTTTTCTATTATTTTTACATGTAAACATGGATAATACAATAATAATGATACTAAACACACATTGTAAAGAAATATATTATACTAAAAATGAAATATAAAGAATATATAAATATAAATGAAATAAAAAAAAGAATGAAATCATTAAAAAATATTAATTTTTGCAACTGCGATGTTTGTTTCTCCATTCTTTCACTTGGCTTTTGCAAATCGATCTCAATTTGGGTATTTTCACATCGTAATGGGTGTTGCAGGTTAGCGTCCGTTATATTTGAGGGTGTTTTATATTTGATAAATTTCATTTTAGAAAAAAAGATTTGCAGGTGTAAGTTGAACCAAAAGCACTAACAACTTCAACTAAAAGTTTGGTTTGCTCCGCTATCAACAATCGACATTGCGTATGTAGGAATGGTCAATGCGTCACTGAGGTCACTTAAAGTGAAACATAAAACCTGTTATGTTAGATTTTCCAAGATGCGCGCTCGTCATGAGTTATATGATTTATAATTCTGCTAACTCCTAACTGTAAACTCATAAATGAAACACAATATCCGTCATATATTCGGAAGAATATTATTTTAAAATCAAAGTTAATTTTTCCTCACAATTTCGACAGTTAATTTTTGAATATATGGATGCACGCATAATGTATTTTTAATACATTGATTTCACTACCTTTGCCATTATAAAATAAATATACTACTGTGACCAAAAAGTAAGAAAAAAATTTTTTTTTTTTTTCAAAACCTCTTTATTTATTCTTCCAAATTTATTTCCTCGTCTTCAAAGTAATCCCCTCCGGACACAATGCACTTATGCCAACTATTTTTCCAATCTTCAATGCATGCAAAAAAATCAACGGCAGGGATGGACTTCAAAGCGAGCTGCGATTCACGTTGAATCTCTTCAATCAACTCAAAACAGTGTATACGGAGTGGTCTTCTGAGTTTAGAGAATAGCCAGAAGTCGCATGGTGGGAATACGGTGGTTGTGGAACGATATGGGTTTCATTTTTGGCAAAAAAGTCGCGAAGAATCAAAGCAGTTGGAGCTGGTGCATTCAGTGTTTTCGGTACCAATAGAGATTTGATGCTTTTGAGGCCCGATTTTTTGTCCGATCCTTTTGAAATTCCAACATCATCAGCAAGGTCTCTAATTGTAATTCGATGGTTTGCAAGCAAAAAAATCTTTAATTTTTTACACGTGAACTTTGTTGGTTGAGGTTGGTAGTCGATTAGAGGGCTGTTCGTCTTCAACGCGTTCTCTGCCTTCTTTGAACTGTTTATACCACTTCTAAACATTTTTTTCCGATATATGAATGCTCACAGAATGCTTTCTGCAACGTTCTATACGTTTCCACAAACAAAACTTAACGCCAGTTCTTTGCTCAATGAATTCAATCGCCGGACATTTCAAAAATCGCCGGAATCAGTTTTAACGTCTCACAAAGCCAAGCGTAACTCGAACACTAATGATTATTTTGACGTGTAATTTCCCACATATGTCAAAGACAGTGCCGGCAACCTAAAAAAGAAAGAAAATTGAAATTCCATAAACCATTTTAAATTGAAAATTGGTATTACTTTTTGGACACAGTATTATTTTGTAAATATGTGATAAATCTCACGGGCCGAAAAATATTCAAAGCGGTCCGCGAGTTGGTCATCCCCGGTCTGCAACAAAGCCGCCAACGGACTGAACCTCAGCAATAATTCTCACCAGCGCTCATTGCTATTGAGTCACGCGTGGACATTAAAATTTTAATATTTCAAATGGTAAATAAGATTAGAATGAGATTTTAAAAAGTTTAAAAGTATAATATTTTTTTGTCAATGTGTACTTTATCAGTAAAATAATAATGATGCGATACTTAAAAAGTTTTACGCAATAAGATAGCATATGCCCAAAGTGCACAAAATTTTTACTGGATGTTGAGATGTTGTCAGTTAATTTTAAGGATGGCTTTTACACCTATTCAAGTATAGAATTGAATGTTTTTTAAAAGGTTTTTCTTTTTATTAATAAATAAAATTTTTAAATTTTATTATTCGATATTTATTACTTTAGTGCATATTATGTTTGATTTAGGTATAATGCAGTTTTATTTTACTATTTACTTTTTTAAAATTATAGTAATAAATTGATACAACTGTTTCTGTAATGCTTACACAAAAATCAGAAATAAACAATTCAAGTTTATAAAAATATAAAATCCATATTTTATTAACAGTTTCCAGACTGGAATATTAGAAAAATCCAATATATACAAAGTAATAAAGTATGCAATATAATGTGTTATATCTTTGAGTTCAATCAAAATAGTATACATATTAAATTTAGGCAATTTATGAAGGTCGAAGAATTTTATTCAAAAACAGAATTCCTATTTGCTAAAGAAATTTTGTTCTAGCTAGGAGATTATGAGACAATTATGAGATTATATAATCTAGCTAGCAATTAACTTCTTGTAAGTTAACTCACTAGATAATCTCATAATTGAAACGACATTTCTCTAAAAGGATGCTGAATAAACATTCAAAACTCATCAAAGCAATAGCTAACTTCTAGATTTTCCAATAAAATTAATGTGCAGTGTTATATTTTCATCATAGTTGATCAAGCTGTGCTTATAGCGTCTGGCGTAATGTTACACGTATTAACTTTAAATACAAATATGTCCATAAAATTTATTTCCAGCAATATTCAATAGAATATTTTGAGGTAGAAGGCTATTATTTTTAGAGAAACTGATACAGATACTGAAATAAAGACATAATAAATGTGAAGAAAAAGCTGGAAAAGTTATGGAGTTTAAATATTTGGGTTCAATTGTCAACGAAAATAATGATACTATGCCAGAGATTATAAAAAGGTTAAATACAGGAAATAGCGGTTTCTTTGCTTTTAAAAAATTAATAAGAACTAAAGTTGTTGTTGTTGTTCTAATGCAGTTGGCAAGAAAAAGACAGTAAATCTTATGCCAGGACTGCATCGCTGTTACTCATTTAGCACTACCCAAGGAGTACGTGTAGCTTGAAAATAGGCTACTGACGCTAGTAACACTATCCCCACAAAGCTCTACGATCATATGAGTCCGGGACCTACGGTTTAAAGTGGATTCTAAACCACTTCAGACATTCATGGCACTCTAGAACTCGAACTCTAAGTCTGTGGTACCGAGCGCCAGAGCGCTAGCCACTTGGCCACTAGGCCCCATAAGAACTAAAACAATAACACGGAAAACGAAGCTTCTGGGTGTATAAAAATATAATCAGACCAACAGTTAATTGTGGGTCAGAGACCTGGACCTTAACTCAAAAACAGGATAACCTGGGAGAGGAAGTTATTAAGAGCTATATTTGCTCCTATTATCACAGGTTTCAGGTACGAGTCCCAACTGTGTCATGTTTGTAGTGGTACGAAATACACTTTAAACCATAGGTCCCGGTCTAACAGGATCGTAAAGCGTTGCGGGGATAGTGTTACTCCGCGACCGTAGCTTATCTTCAAGCTACACGCACCTCCTGGGTAGTGCTAAATGAGTAACGCCGGTACAGCGCTTGCCTTAAGGCATCCAAGAAAGTGTTTGCCAGCTGCATTAGAACAAAAAAAAATATTTGGACCTATCAAAAGGGGGATGTTTGGAAGAGGCGTTACAATCATAAGTGCAAATTATTTGGGGAAAATAGATACCATAAATTATATAAAGTCCATGATAAAATTCAATGGCTAGAACACGTAGAGCGAATTTACGATAGCAGAGGCACAAAGAAGATTTTCAAGGGGGTGCCAGGGATAAAAAAATAGAAGACCAAAAAAAAAAAAAAAAAAAGAGATGGATTGATGAAGTGAAACAGAATCTGATGAACCGAAAGAACCTAAATTGGAAAACCAAAGCTCGTGACAGACGTATTGTAAGGGAGGTCATCGTCCAAAATGAACTGTAGTGCAGGAAGTTAATTAGTTAGTTTGGTTATATTTTTCTCAATGTGGTATAGCGTTATTGAATATACTGTTAAAAATATCGATTTCTACTAAATGTTAAGGGAGCATGAATGTTTGTGAGTGGTTCGGAATCCAGTTAAACTCTAGGTCCCGGTCTGATTAGCCTAAAGTGTGCAAAAATAACCGTAGAGCAACAAACCAAACTAATCTTCATTGGCAAAAACAACCTCATGGTGGGAACAAGGCAGTCTGCCTACTGGTTTTCAGTTTTAATTCAGTTTTTCTTTTTACGGGGTAGGGTTTTCAGCCCTACTCTCGACGTTCTACAGTCATATTAAACCAGGAACTATGGTTTAAAGTGGATTCCGAACTACTACAAATGGCACCATGGCATCGCCGAGACTCGAACCCGAAACCTGGGGCACCGAGCGCCATAACTCCTACATCTATAGGCGGCCTGATGACCAATTAGCCAGTGTTCTGGCCTTTGGTACCACAGGCTTCAGTTTCAAATCCTGGCGATGGTATGGATGTTTGTGAATGGCGCGAATTCACGTTAAACCTTAAGTCCGGTCTATTTAGCCTAACGTGCGCACGAAATGACCGTAGAGCGACAAATCAAACCAAATCTATAAAATTTTAAATTATTTTTACTAAATAAAACATGTAAAAGCTACAAAAAAAGAGTTTGTAATTTTTAATAATTTTATCAGTTCGCAAGCACAAGATTTATGTCACATTAGAGAAAATATTTGCTATAATAGTATATATACTTATACAGCTTTTGGCGATATTAATCTGTATTGCATTATGGATGATTTAATGGATAGGGCGTGCTAGGTTTTGGCAGTTTCTAGAAAAGTCTCTAAATCAATCATCAGTCTCCACAAATATCACCAAGTTTATCAAACTGATAGTTATGCATTGAGCAACAGCTCGGTTTTTATCAAAAAGAAACCAGTTTCTCAAACAAAAATTTATTTCAATAAACAATTTAAACTTAAATTACTATAATAATTATTAATTAAACGTAATTAAACTACTTACATTTTACGAACTTTTCCATATTAATATCAATGTAACCAGTCAATATCTACTTAAATTTTCAACTAAAAGTGCTGACTCACACATATATCTTTTGGCAATTTACAGACTAAATTTGAATCTAGAAAAATCAATTAGTATTCTAAACTTACGAAATCTCAGTTTTTGTAGACATTTCCTTCTTATCTTGTTCTCATTTTTCATAGTGTGTTCTCCAAAACTAAGCCAACGCAATTCTATGCAAACAAGATATGTATAATGATAACGTAAACTACACATTTCGTAAAAAACTGCAAAGGAAAATCCGGAACTGGCTTTGTTCGCATAATCATGCTTTTTATTATTGTGTGGAACTCATAAACTAAGCATTTGAAAAGCAAACAAGTAATATAAAAAAAATTTTAAAGTCAATTCCTACTTTTTTTCACTCTTTTGCAGAAAGTCCTTTATAAATAATTTTCATTCATTTTTTAAGTTTATCTGGCGCCATCTATTGGTAGATATATGCAACTTAAATCTGAAAAAAACTAAAATTAATGAATTAAATTTAATTACTGAATTAATATCTAAAAAAAAAAACTGTATTAACATCAATTGTCATCCACCACAAGTTAAAAAAATGTATTTAAACTTCAGTGGAGGAAAAAAAAGTATTTTAATAATGATTGAAAATTTGAACAAGATATATATATATGGAGAGTGTGAGCTAATAGAAGGAATTGAAAAAAAAATAATCTGAAATTGAAATTGAAATTGGAAAATTTTCCGAAAATTGAAATCCGAAAATTTTCTAATCTATAATTAAAATAAGAAAATATTGATTAAATTATAAAATATTTCGAAATCAGAAATTTTTAAAATTTATAACTAGTTGAAAATAACATACATTCCAAGTCCCATGTAAAATAATAAGTAATTTACATCCTATGTAAAATAACAAGTTTATTGCAATTCAATTTAAAAAAGGAAATTTGTCAAGGATTACTGTTTCTTACAATACGATGTATTTTATGTCATTTTTGTTGTATTAACATAGATTGGGATTTACATATTTTTTTTTCTTCTTCCCAAAGCATTAATTTCCTTCTTATTCATTGTTTTCAGTCTGATTTTTTTAATACCAAGCGTTTTGACCTCATCCTCCTCATTTTGACATCGTTTAGCGTTATTCAACACCAGAATGAAACTCATATATAGTATGTAGAAGATTCAGTGTTCAGTGTGTAATATGGGAAGCTTGTTACACTGCCACGATTTTATATCTTTCTCCTCAAGTCATGGGGCCTGATGGCCAGTTGGCTAGTGCTGTAGCCCTTGGTACCACAGGCTTCAGGTTCGAATTCTGGCGATGGCATGGATGTTTGTTAGTAGTTTGGAATCCACGTTACACAGTAGGTCACGGTCCAATTTTCAGCCAAAGTCAAATCATTAAAACCGATCTTAAATTAATAGGCGAAGGTTATTATAAAAAGTCTGCTGGATCCTAGGATATGCGGGTATCCCAGGTAACGAAAAGCAGATAAAAGTAACAAAAAAATTTCAGTTCAAATTAATTTTGAGGTAACATTTGACGACGAAAATAAATATAATCAGAATCACAAAGAAATTGAACTCGTAGAATTATTACGCACATCTTGAAGAATATGCAAATTACGAAACCCAGATGGCGCGGAAGTACGTCACAGAAAATGAATAATAAAATTTAAAATTTTTAGAAAACCGACCATCACATTGGCTTCGGACGACTGGAAAACTTACCCAGCTTTCACAATCAGATTTTTATCTCCAGGAAAGTTGACAAAAGGTAATGAGGGCCGTTGCACAGGTCGCCCTCGAGAATGAATGAGGCGGCTCTGGCGTTGCCAAAAAACGGTACCACAGCATCAGACCTGTCTCGTCAGCTCTCTTCAGCTACCACGACAGTTTCAGACCGTGTACAAACGTTAGGGCACATTGGTCTATATGCTCGTAGGTGACAGAGTTGTTCGGAATTCACTGCGATTAAACCGTAGGTCCCGGTCCTACAGCAACAGTGGTCTTGTGTGAGAGCGAGTCCAGGGTTTGCATTGTTACTTTCCGTGCGCCAGGTACCCGTTACCACCAGAACACCATTGAACGCCACCTGGGTAATGCAAATTCTTGTTTCCAGAACTGACCTGCATGTTCGGCGCAGGCCACATCTATCGGGATGTCATTGGCGAAAGATCACGGTTTGTTTCGGGGCGCCAGCTGCATTAGATGGATGACAAAAAAAATTGACAAAATGCCTTTTGGAGGATATCGAACATATTCACTTTAAATGTCGATTCAATGTAGCCACGTCAACCCCTCCCACTTGTGATTATTTAATGGGGGCAACTAAAGAGATACAAGCCGTTGTAAGTTTATCATAGAGGGTGATAAAATTGTTTCAATAGGATCTTTTTTCAAATTTCCGCGTGGAAAGGAATGTTTTATTAAAATCAAACACATCTTTTTGCTTTCAATGACTTTACAAATAAGTCAGATTGGCGCCCTTTGGAACTTCATTATTTAATGGGAGTGTAAATATATGAAAATCATTTATCTTGGCAGAAACCCTGGAACCAGAAAATGAATAATAAAATTTATTTTATAAAACCAACTTGTTTTAATTAACTGATTTTTAAATGTAAAAATTGACAAAGTTCGAATAGAACATATTCACTTTAAAATTCAATGTGCTCACATGTGAAAACTAAAGAGATATAAAAGTTTTATCTAGAGGGTGATAAAATTGTTTCAATATCACATCCTCGTGGAAAGGAATGTACCTGAAAATCAAACACATTGCTTTCAATGTAGAGCACAAGTGATTATTTAATGGAGGCAACTAAAGAATCATTTTATCTAGAGGGTGATAAAATTGTTTTGATATCATATCTGCGGAAAAGAATATACATGGTTTTCGCAAGCACCTGTGATTATTTATTTGGCTGCTTGTCTTCAACGAGTTAAATCATTTTCTTTCTTCCTTTTCCCTACCTTGTAAGCTTAAACATTATGTCGATGGCAATTTTTTTTTTTTATTAAGAATGAAGAAAAGACCTCCATTATAGGATTGCGAGATGAAAGAATATTCCGCTAAACATTTTAAAAAAGAAAGTGTGATTGGATTTTTGTGAGACTTTGCAGCTTGGCAGCTATTGAATCATCTACTACACCACACCACATCACTGTGCCTAGAACTGAGTTGCCCCTTTACAGTTTGGGAATGATGTGGATGAGAGAGAGGTCTGACTGGGCTCTATGACGCTCTACGGTCATGTGAGACCAGGACCTACGGCTTAAAGTGAATTGCGAACCCCGACAACCCCGCCATAGCACCGCCGAGAATCGAGCTCGAAGTCAGTCATACCAAGAGCCAGAGCGCTATCCACTCGGTCATCAGGTCACTTGCTGAGTCATTCAATGTTCGCTTAACGATGTGTAAAGAAATTTTTAGTATTGAATCTAACCACCAAATCAAAATGTTACCAGTGCACGGAGGCTTTATAGAAATGATTTTTATAAAGCTTCCGGAAAAAAAATTCCGTAGATAATTTCAGCATAGATAATATATAATAGCAGGTTATATAATATGCAACCAGAAATTTTATCGGGTTCTTTTAACATGTATTCCGCGGCAGAGAATTATGGTAATTTTATTTAACTACATTTCGCAACGGATTTTAAACTGCACATGAAGAATTTCGGATACGAAGAGATAGCTCAACAAAATGTGATTATGAGAAAAAGTGTTTGAAAAATATTCCGTAAGGGTTGTTGGAACTCATGGTTGAAGGGAAAGGGGGCAGCTTCTGTTGTGATGGAGCACCAGTAGGTAGAAGTCTGACTTGGCTACGTGGCTCTTATGAGACCGAGATCTACGGCTTAAAGTGGATTTCGAACCACTACAAACATCCGTGGCTAGCGCCAGACCACTAGACATGGTTCTCAGGGTGATGTATAGTCAATGTAGTCGTTGTGGGATGTCTCAAGTTTTGGTCTATTATTTTAAAATAATAAATATATTGATATGACGAATGGCGGAAAAACATATGATCAGATGTTAAGCTCGTCTTTCGTATCCACAACACCTCGTACGTTGCTGTCGTATTTAAATGTCGTACAAATGATTTAAGATCATGCGTTCTAACATTGCAAATATGAAATTATATTTAAACTAGCGAAAAAAATGCGTCGTATAAAAATGCATTATCCTGCCAAAAAAAAAATGCATTGTAAAAAATTATATATCGCGAATATAATCTCCATATTACAATACATGTCCATACTAATTTTCGTGGTTATCGTTTGTATGGTATACAAGATGAAATGCTGCAGCACCCTCTGGTGGCAAGTAACACTAAAGTGGATAGCGCGAACCTATTTTTCATACTCGAATACATATTATAACCCATTTTCATAGAGATTGGTTGAACGGTACAGAAGGTGATAGACTGCAGCACCATCTGGTGTCGACTTACAACAAAGGGGATAGCATAAAAACATTCTTCATGTTTTGTCAAACACACACAAATAAAATTTCATCAAAATCGGTCAAATCATTTAGGAGGTAGTTCTAGATTAAAAAGTAGGTGGGCCGATTTTGTTTTAGAAGCTTCAAAAGATATTTTTAATTTGAATATTTTCTGGCCTTTACCTTTACAAAAAAAAAAAGACAAGTGCATATAGATATATAGACAAGACATATAGATATAGATATATAGACAAAGACATATAGATTTAATTTCTCCAATAATGAATAAATAATCGCCTGTTTCTCTTATTACTAATATGGAAATTCCATTAAAACTTAAAGTTTGCCGAAGCTAAATCTGTACTTCATTATTAGAAAAAATTAATACCAGAAAATATTGAAAATCCTTTGTAACTTATCGCAGAAATTCTAAGAAAGAGGCTTTTAAAAATATTAAAATAGAGTTGCAATCTTTTACATCCCTCCCTCTTGCTAAATGTCTTCATTCATGAAAATTATAAACGGCATATTCGGTATGTGTCTTTTCATTCCTAATTTGTTATTAACTTAAACCGCTACGTATTTGAAATGTTTTTTTTTTCTTTTTGACATCCAAATTTCTGTAGATATAAAATGAATAAATGAACATATAAAAAGAAATTAAACCACTTTTGAGAAAATTTCATTTTTTTATCAATTCAGTAATATTTAAAAGTGAGTATATAAAGACAAATAAAAACTGTAGGAGATGCGATCATGCCACCAGATAGCGGCAGCTCCAAACTAAGTTAACATTTATTTATGAAATTAGAAAATAAATAGTGACAACTTTTTATAATTTACTTTGGTATAGATATTTACAACAACTCATTTATGTTCTATTATATTGCAACATCTCATTTATATTCTATTATATATGTTATTTCTCATTATGTCTAGTATATATATATATATATATATATATATATACTAGCACTACCCAGTATACGTTGCCCGGCAAAAAAAAAAAAATGCATTGTAGAAAATAACATATCGCGAATATATTCTCCATGTTCTAATACATGTGCATACTAATTTTCACGGATATCGTTTGGACGGTACATCAGATGAAATGCTGCACTTTATTGTTACTTTGGTGGCAAGTAACAATAGAGTGAATAGCACAAACCTATTTTCCATACTCTAATACATATTATTACCCATTTTCACAGAGATTGGTTGAACGGTGTAATAATATGTATACAGCAGCACCATCTGGAGGCGATAGCATAAAAACATTCTCCATGTTTTGTCAAACACACACAAAAGATCTCATCAAAATCTGTCCAGCCGTTTAGAAGGAGTTCGGTGACAAATACGGGTGTAGAAGAATTATATATATAAAGATATATCGATGGCAGCTCCACCTACTGAGTCTTGTGAATATAAACCATCCAGGGACTCATTGAAATACACACACAAATCATTAAAATCGATATATATATATATATATATATATATATATATATATATATATAGTGTGTGATTGAAAACTGGAAGAACTTCAGCCGGTGTACCAGCAGGATTTTCATTTTTTTTCAAACAGTATTAAGAGAAAAAAACAACTTAAAGTGTCTGCAAATGCTTCGAAAAGGTTAACTTTGAATAAATTGTTACTTATACCTGGAATATTTGATAACTAAATATCTTTCTTTATTCTACTATTCTTGTTTTTTTTTTTCTGCTAAATTGATTGGAATCAATTTCAATGTTTTCATGCAAATAGCATATGTGAACGATGAAGATTAAAATCATGTTGGAATTGATTGTCGAATTTTGTTAGTTGGAGATTTGGTGTGATTTGGTTTGTCGTTCTATGGTCCTTTTGTGCATACTTTGGGTGAATTAGACCGGCTCCTACAGTTTAACGTGTTATTTGATGAAGAAGCTACGGATCTTTTTACTAATACAATATAAAATATCTATAAAATCTTGTAGTAAGATTGCATGCAAGGAAATCAAGGATATTAAATTCAAGTAGCTCTGGCAGTACCTACTGCATCAAACTCATATACATTTCATTAAATCCAATTAGATTTGCTTATCTGAAGAGTTAAGGAAAGGTCATTTGTAAGTTTACAAACACTCTATTAATGTTAAGTTGTTCTGCCAGTTGATAAGAGATAAAAAGAAGTGTATTATCTTATGCTGAGCCGGTTTTTAATCAGTAGCTGGATGCAGATTATTTGGGATTCTCACTTACCATGCAATAAGCGAACGGGCTGAAACCGAATTTTGTTTATGGAGAAACTTCTCCGAATGGGATGCTGTTTTTATCCTTGATAAATCTTTCAAGTGAGAGAACAATCTGGAGGGCGATAGCGTGGTAATATTTTTATTTACGGAAACGTTTCTTCATCTTTGTTGCGCTTATCTTTCTGAGGATCTCCATTTTGTTTGTTTTGATATTGATTTTTCTCTTGTGAGGATAATTGATGTTCCAAGATTAGATCTGATAACCTCGGATTTAAAAACAGTAGCTTTTATGTTATATTCTAGGTGCAAAAAAAAGAATTTCATAGTTTTCGATTAAAATCTATTAGTAATGCATGTTTTTAATTAATTATCTATATTTGCCTTGAGCAATGTTTTCATTTACTGTTCTGCCGATGAACGTCTTAACTTTTTTTTTTAAATTATGTCCTGGACAGGATCGTTTTGACAATGTCCTTGTGAGCAGCCCAATGTGGGCAGTACCGACGGAAGCTATTACTCATTTAACACTACCCAGGGGGCACGTGTAGCTTGAAATGCTACGAATGCGAGTAACACTACTACCACAACGCTCTACGATCATATTAGAGTTACGATTTAAAGTTGATTCCGAACCACTACAGAAATCCATAGCATCGCCGGGATTCGAACCCGAAGTCTGTGGTATCTGTGGTCTGTATTCTTAAATAAGGACCACATCAACACGTTAAGGGTTAAAACCTTTTTCCACTTGGAAAATATGAATAAATCTACTTTTTCCGTTTATATAGTAAAAGTTTGAAAGAGAAAAAATATAAAAACATATCTTTACGATAGATCGATATTGTAAAGATTTTTTTGTATATTTTGATATATATATATATCTTCTTCATTGGCGCAGCAGCCCACTGGTGGGCCAAGGACATCTGCCTACTGGAAGATTTTAAGACAGCAGATGCTTTCTTAGTACGGGATTGGGTTGTAAACCCTAAGGCCGGGTCCTACGGCTTAAAATGAATTCCAAACAGCTACAAATATCCATGGCATCGCCGAGACTCGAACTGGAAACCTGTAGTACCGAGCGCCAGAGCTCTAGTCACACGGCCGTCAAGCCCCAATTACTTCTCCTATGCATGAAATTTTTAAAACTAAGTTATGCAAAGTATTACATTTTTTACATGTAGTTATATGACAGGGTACCTCACGGCCGAGTGACTGGCGCTCGGTGGAGCAGGTTTCGGGTTCGAGTCCAGACGGTGTCATGGATGCTAACACTGGTTCGTTATCTACTTTAAAATCGTAGGTCCCAGTCTAATATGACTGTAGAGCGTTGAGCATAGCTCTACCACGTAAAAGAAACCATCTCCTGTCTCTAACTCTACCAGTATCAGAATGCCTGGGTCCACCATGGACTGTATAAAAATTTTCCGACTGATACTGGAATCGATGAGAATAACTCATGATATTCTCACAGATTCCAATATCAATGGAAATTTTTGTAAACAAAATAAATCTGCAAAATTGCCTTAAAAAAAACGATTATTTATTATAAAAAAAATTATAATGCAAGACCAAATATATATATATATTAAATAATCAAGCAAACATCCTCTATAAGAGAGGTTTGGAAAAATTTATTGCAGAAAATAGAAAAAAAGTTATGTAATGTTTCATTTTTGCAATGTCAATTTGTTCGAAATTTATCTCATTTATGCCATATACAAAATAAATTTAAAATATTGTGTGCTATTAATAACACTAAATAATTATTTATTACAAAGTGGGAAAACATAGCAAGTCACAAGCAAACGGAATGTTTTTCATAATTCCAATAAATGAATTTTCATGATACTAAGAAAAAAGGGATTAAGTTCTTTACGAGACAAATTGATATTTTCTGAATATCTGTTGTCTTAAAAACAGCCTACATGATAGGAGACTGATATTAACCTTTTTCAACGAGCCGGTTGCTAGAATATTTTCTGAA
Organism: Caerostris extrusa; assembly: GCA_021605095.1. NCBI lineage: Eukaryota > Metazoa > Arthropoda > Arachnida > Araneae > Araneidae > Caerostris > Caerostris extrusa. Next base: position 101,304 of record BPLR01012234.1, read on the forward strand.
ATCCGAATAGTAGCATGATGTTCTCTGATTTTTGTCATTGAATTTTTTTATGACTTTGGAAAATATTCTTGTTAGCAGCAACATGCATTGGGTGTTCCGGAACTCCATATGCAAAATTAGAGAGAAGATGGAGAACATTGATAGAAGTCAGAACCCTATGCATTGAAATATATATAGGAAACCATGGAAGGATATGCCACCTATACGAGATGTAAGGACACCAAGACATATTAAGGATAGCACTACTACTATTACTACTATACCACACCACATCATTGTGCCTAGAGCTAAGTTGCCCCTATACAATTGGGAATGATGTGTGTAATAAGTCTGATTGGGCTCTGTGATGCTCTACAGTCATATTAGATGGGAACCTATGGCTTAAAGTAGATTCTAAATCACTATAAACATCGATGGCACAGGCAGGATTCAAACCCAAAACTTGTGGCACTCGGCCATTCAGGCTCCATATTAAGGATAGTAATGCGCTTTATTGCAGGCAAAAAGACAGTACAAGAATAGGGACAAGCATATTGTGAGTATTGAACCCCATTCTCTCGAGTAAAGGGCCGCTTAATCTATAAACCCATATTATATATATATTTATCTATAAAAAGGGCATTACTTGGAAATTGATGGTCGATTGTGAAAAAGCGACACATCGTAGATGATTTTCTACCTGCAGTAATATAACTCTTTGAATATAAAAGTGATGTGATTTCGCGCCGTACAAAACTCATTATATAACTTTTTTAAATGTTGCTTAATGTTGCTGAATGTTGCTGAACGCCAGTTTATTGGAACTTAGATTTTGGTCCACAACATCCAACACACTCTTTTTCCATACAGATATCCGTCTAGATCGCAGGGACATCGCGCGGTATTCGCCATCGTTGTCATAAAGGATCCACGTTCATGTAAGTTTTGATGCACATGAATAAAAACATTTGCTGATTTGTACACGTTTAATTGGAAGCATTTCCCTATTTCTGTTAGACGGATCATACATGAAATGAATATCAGTCAACTCAGCTTTAGTGAAACGATACGTTAACCGAACACAATAATGACAACGGCTTTAATGAGAAAGTGTATAGCGTTCGAACAGAAAGGTAACATAAAAGGAACAAAACTCAGAAGCATTTCCAACAGTTACATGACTGTTGGAAATGCTTCTGAAGCTGTGAAACTTGTGTACTAGAGTTGAGATTTTAGTCCACAAGATCCAATACTCCCCTATCCCAATATAGATCGCGGACGCCCAGTATTCATCCAAAGCTATTATGAAAGATCCACATTCACGTAAGTTTTGATTCATATGAGCGACATTTGATGATTTAGTAAGCGCTTTGTAGGAAAAATTTTCCGATAGAATCGATTTCCCGATTTCTGTTAGATAGATCGTACACGAAATGAATATCAACCAACTCAGCTTTAGTGAAACGTTAACAGAACACAGTCGATGGCTTGTCAACGGCCAATAAGTTTAAAGTACACAGCGCCACAGTCTACAAATAATGACGCAATATAGAAAATAAAATGCACTAGTAATAACTGTAAAAATAATCATCGAGCCTTTTCCTATTTTAAATCATTTCAAAATTAAATATCACCTTAATCAGAAAACTTATATATATTAGATATTAGATATTTAGAAAAAAAAAATTATCAATGAAAAGTGTAAATAAGAAAAGTGTAAGTTATAAAGAAAAAAATTATTGTGGATAACTTTTAATAAACAAAAAGAATTCTAGATAATAAAATTTAAATAAATCTTTAAAATAGAACATTTGAAACAAACGAAAAATATATTAATAATAATAATTTCAGCTAAATAACATCACATAAAATTAAAAAATTTACCGTTTTAATTTTAAGAAAGTTGCTAAAAATAAAAAAAAAATAAATAAATAAAATAAAATAAAATAAATAAATTAAATTAAAAAAATAAATAATAAATATAATAAAATAAAACAAATTCAGACTAACTGATCACGCCACTAGATGGCGCCAGGCTCAAATAATTCTGTTAAAAATAATAACAATTTTTTCGATACTTTTGATTATTGACTATTAAAAAAAAAAAAAAATAATGAATGCAGTGGAGAAAATTTAGGACAGTCCCATATATTTAAAAAATTTTATCTACCTATATATTTATTTTTATATCGGAATTGCTTTGTCAGAAACAAAATATTTCAATTTCGTAATTTTCCAAATATTAAAAGCAGTTGTCAGAAATATTAAAATTGGTCTTATCATTATAATTTCTTAAGATATAAAAAACAACTGAAATTTTACTTAATTTGTGAACAAAAAAATAGAATGACTATTCATTATAAATTTACAAAATTGAATTTTTAATTTCCGTGAATCACAAATTTGTACAACCTAACATATCCAAAGGGTAAATATTAAACTTAATTGATAAGCTAAAAAATGCAAACAATATATTCTTTCCTACTATATATATATTAAAAAAACAGATAAAAACTTAAATAGAGTCAATGAAAAATATAAACACTTCTTTTTTATCGAAATTAAAAAATCGGGCATTTCTTCTGCAATTTTCAGAATATAGAAAAAAAAACGGGCAGATGGATTCTATGTTAGCCTTGATGAAAATAGTTTTACTAAAGCATCAGCTAAATTTCTCAGAACAAACATGTAGCAGTTTTTTTTTTTTTTTTTCTCTCTCTCACGCTCTTTAGCTTATCAGTTTTCAACCAAGGACATAAAGGAAGTTAGAACGATGACGGATAAAATAAAAAAAAGTAACTATCATTTTTATTTTTTTTTTATCTGTTTTTTTTTTATTTCAATTGCTTTTAAATTATTTGATGATTCATAAATATCGTACTCTAGTTTTAATAAAGTAACGATAGAAAATAATATAAATAATGCATTAGGTTAACATACTAAATGGTCTCATCTAAAAAAATTAAACAATATTTCTAAATTAGGGATGGCCAACCCAAATGATCTTGCGGGCCACTTTGGAAATGCATCCTAACTCCACGGACAGCATATAAAATTATAATTCCCATATTAGATTGAGACCCACTGTAGACATTTTTTGGAGGGAAAAATTGAAACATAATGAGTTGTTATTTTTGTGTTTGCTACTATTTTGTGATTACTATCATTTTTGTGTAACATAGATTATATAATAATAATGATACTAAACGCCCACTGTAAAGAAATACATAACACTAAAAATGAAATATATAAAAAAATAAATAAATATAAATGAAATAAAAAAAATTTAAATCATTGAAAAATATTTATTTGACTAGTGCGATATTTGTTTCTCCGCTCTTTCACTTAGCTTTTGCAAATCGATCTCTATTTGGGTATTTGCACATCGTAATGGGTGTTGCAGGTTAGCGTCCGTACTTTTCAGCAATTTCATTTTCGAAAAAAAACGATTCGCTGGTGTAAGTTGAACCAAAAGCGCTAACAACTTTCTGTGGCAGATTTCCCAAATTGGAAAATTTCTCTTTTGTGATGTAAGTGTTGTAAAAATCTATTTTTGATTCTGATGTTTCAAAATGTCTTTTAATTCAATGTTGCATTTTAAGGCAGCCAGTTCCATTTGGAGATATTCTGGGGACCGACTCAACTTCAACATGAAAGGGAGATGAATATACACTCAAGAGCCAAAACATTATGACCACCTGTCAATAACGAGTTAGCCCACCTTTGGCGCGCAACACAGCTTCAACCCGCCTTGGCATGGATTAATACCACCACTTAATACCAGTTAAATACCACTTCCACCTGGTCACGTGCCTTCCACGTCATCCAGGCGAGTTCATTGCAAAATGTAAGGGTGGTCATAATGTTTTGGCTCTTGAGTGTATTTCAAAATTTTGTTGTATTTGTCTAACTATAAATTACTGAATCGGCTTTCAAAAGCAGCTGTCAGTTTTCTTATTTCTTTTGCATATTTGATGTAATTTGATGTAATTTTTGAATATACTCAAATAATGGTTTGAATATGCACCAATAATGTATTTTCTTAATACATTGGTTTTCACTACTTTGGTCATTCTAAACTAAATATATTTTGTAAAAGTGTGCTAAATCTCACGGGCCGCGGTTGGCCACCCCTGTTCTAAATGGTTCTGAATGAAACTATTTAATAATACTTGAGAAAAAAAGGATTTACGGCAATTTCAAATTTTAAAGTTCTTCGACTTTCACAAGTTTTTTAACTTTAGTTTAGTTTTTTTACAAGGTTTACAACTTTTTGAAATAAATAGAGCGAAATAAAATCTGAAAACTGAAGTACTTAAAAATATACTCTGGACTATCTCTCCATTCTTTAGAAAATAAATAAATAAATATCAAATTAGTTTTTGTCAAAATGTATCTATTTGAAGGTCAAAAAGAAAAAAAAAGAGTATAAAAAGTAAATAATAAAATTAATTGGACAGATCAATGTTTTATTATAGTTTAAAATAATAAATTATTGTTATTCATTAATTATTGTTTTAAAATTATATGTGAAATTAATGTATTCTTTTAAAATAATTTTATTCAGTTATTTTATACTTTTCCCCAAAAAAAGTTTTTGTTTTAAATTCATTTACAATAAACAATTTCCAATTATTTTTCTTTTTTAAAATCCTTCTTAATATTTTCTATAACTGTGACCTTGACTGTTGAAATACATGTTTTTTGTTATATTCACTGTTTGATTTTAACAACATAAGGTTTTACTTGTAAATATTAAAATTGTTTGGCGAAGCAATCGCTTTGTGCCGTAAAACACTAAAGAATCAATTTAAATATTTTTAAATTAAAGTTTTCAAACTAATTTGAGAATAGTATTAATAATTATGGCATACTTAAATTTGTTAGCGGAGAATTAATATTCGTCTTGAAGTGCTTGTGATAAAGATATGATTTGAAAATACTGACTTAAGCAACTTCATAAAAATATTTGTCATACCAATTCACATATCTAAATTTTGATTCGTCTTACGCAATTTTAATATAATTATTTAATATGACCTCCAAAAAGTCACTGAAAATATTATGCGAGAGTTTAATCAATAAAAACATGAGGCTTAAGTGCTGAAAATCATTATCATCACTACTTACCCTTTCTTCGTGACTTTTTAACTTTGACCTTTAGATTAGCATCAAAATGTTTATGATGTTTCTTCAAATAATATAACAAACTGTAAGCTGGTGTATCAAAAATTTAGGTTATATCATCTCTGAATAAGAATTAACGTAATTTTTATTTAAATATACAATCGTTTTATAACGAGTACATCCAAAAAATAAACTTTTTCATAGAATCAGATGTGGATTTGCAGAGATTTTCTAATAAAATAATCATTCTATGAAAGCAATGAATCATTTAGAATGTTTTTTTTTTCAAACTTTTACGAAATATAATTATTATATTCATTATACTGTTAAAAAATTCATTGGTGTTTGTAATTCATGAATTAAAATCATTTTTTAAGTTAAAAATTTGGGTCACTAACTTCTTTTTAAATACACATTATTCAAGTATGCTTATTACTATAAAATGTAATATTCAATACAATTATTTTTTTTTTGTATGCAGTAAAAGGAACAAAAAAAAGAGGAGGATTTAAGTAAGAGAGTGTTTTTAACTACATCATTGAGAAATCTAGTTTTTCTACCTCTAAATTAATTACAAATAAGTAACGAAACGTCATTTAACAATTCTAATAAAATTTTTGATTAATTTTTAGCATCAAGTGAAACAAATTCTTGAAGTTCCCCGTGTACCATGTACAGATGATTATAATTAAAGTCCCACTTTAAAAAATGCTTTTTAAAAAAAGACCACTCGTCACAATGAGTTCAAATTTGAACTGAAGATACTTGAAGAATGGAGAGACGCTATAGCATCAAAAAAAAAAAAAAAAAAAGTTCCACCGATTTTTCCCATCCAATTTGGTATGACCTTGCCGTGGTGGATGGGCTTTCCACTAACAGTGTCACAACTGTTGAACGACTTGGAAGTCATTTTTTCCGTCAAAAAGCCGAAACAATCAAGCACATTGAACATTACAGTTGGTTTAATGGGCAATTCATGCCAAATGCGTTATCATTTCGATTCAAAATATCACTGGCAGCCGAATTCACTTTCTTTATGCCGCTTACAGCGCCCTCTATTAATATACTTTGGAAATGTTTTTTGATGCCGTACCGTTTCCACCTTCTTCAAGTATCACCACCATAAACTCATTGTGACGAGTGATTTTTTTTTTTACAGCATTTTGAAAGTGGGCCTTTTAATTATAATCACCCCATATATAAATTGTATCGCATTGTAGTCAGACTGCCTGGTAAGAGTATTTCGTGATTTCTACCATTGCCTTGTCTCGACGTGCTCCCAGTGGCTCTATATCAGATTGAAACTCAAGTGCTGTTATTTGGGTTGATTTGGCTGAGCCACAAATTCGTCTCAGTGCATTGTTAAAGTTGTTATGCTTTAAAAAGTGGTGTTTCTTTCGGACTCAATCTCGGCAATGCAGGCCATACGTTCATCAACCATCCAATAACGACTAGAGGTGGCCGAATGCTAAAAACTACAACAACTGTTTAACTGTTGTGTCCTGCCGCTGTAATGTGCAGGAAATTAAAAATTCAGATGCTGTAGCAAGCAAGGATGCAATAGGAACCAGCCAGATCGCCCTCTCACCTACAGCGCCAACTGCAGCAATATTAACAGAACTGTGGCCAATAACGTCAAAAATGCAAGAAAGAATGAATAAATGCTATTCGTAGGGTAAAAGGTGGGTGAACCTCACCATACAGAAGGACCTTCCTGGGGGAGAGTCGTGGTTGCCACCTTCCGAATGGCTACCTCGCCAACCTGCCCACTTTGCTCCGACTCTGCAGACCACCTCCCATCTTGCTTGGTTTGGTTTGGTTAGTCGCTCTACGGTCCTCTTGTGCACACTTCAGGCTAAACTGACCGGGACATACAGTTTAAAGTGGATTCCGAACCACTACAAACATCCATGGCACCGCCGGGATTCGAACTTAAAACCCTGTGTCAGAACGCTAGCCCTCACCTCCCCCTCCCATCTTGCAATGCACTTGACGATGTAGACTACGACAGAAGCTACGAGGGGATGGCAAATCTTTACTGGACGGCACGGTGTCGAATGGCCAAGAGGCCATGGACGGGCGTTGGCTGACAAAAAAAAAAAAAAAAAAGCAATAGCCTAGAAGTGAAGTGAAATTATTTCTCCATTCTATATGCAAATTGCAAATGAAAGGCGATTACTCCTAAAAGTTTTCACTGAATGAAATGTCTCCCTCGCATCGCCCGTATTCCTTGGATTATATATACACTCAAGAGCCAAAACATTATGACCACCCCTACATTTTCCAATGAACTCGCCTGAATGACATGGAAGGCACATGATCGGGTGGAAGTAGTATTTAACTGCTGCTGGAGAGTCTGAAGAATCATTCTTTCACTTAGTTCTGTGTGTGATGGGAAAGGCTGCGGATCTAAGCGACTTCGATAGAGGGCAGATTGTAATATCTCGAAGGCTCAGAACAAGTATTCCCGAAACTGCACGACTCGTGGGTTGTTCGCGATCTACAGTTGTTAGTACTTATGCAAAATGGATGAATGACGGTGAAACGAGCAGTAGACGACACGGTGTTGGACGTCCACACGCTATCAAAGAAAACGGTCGTCGGAGACTGTCTCGCATGGTGAAGCAAAACCGGAGCCAGACAGTGGTTCAGCTGACAGCCCAATACAATGCAGGGCCAAGTAGAATAGTATCGGAACACACTGTTCAGCGGACACTGTTGGAAATGGGGCAACGCAGCAAACGTCCCACTCGTGTGCCTTTGCTGACCAAGCGTCATCGCCAACTGCACCTGCACTGGGCCCGGGAACATCGTGACTGGTCCATGGATCAGTGGCAGAGAGTTGCCTGGTCAGATGGATCACGGTTTGTCATTCATCACGCCGATGGCCGTGTCAGGATACGCCGTCTTCCAGGCGAACAGTTGCTCCTCAATGTACAGTAGGTCATACACAGGCCGGTGGTGGCGGTATTATGCTTTGGGGGACGTTCTCTTGGGCGTCTCTGGGACCCGTAGTTGTGGTAAAGCAGACCATGAATGCTACAGGGTATCTGAACATCATTGCGGACCAGTTGCACCCTTACATGGCCTCTGTTTTCCAGCTGGAAATCGAATGTTCCAACAGGACAATGCCCCTTGTCACAAGGCTAAAATTGTGTTGGAGTGGTTCTAGGAACATGATGCTGAATTCCAGTTAAAGTGAATTCCAGCTGACTCACCGGATATCAATCCGATAGAACACATTTGGGATGTCTTGGGACGGCAGCTCAGAGTTCAAAGACCACCAATTCGCAATATCTAGGATTTGCGTGACCGTTGCTTAAACATCTGGTACAATCTGTCTCCGGCCATCTACCAAGGACTTGTGGCATCCATGCCAAGGCGGGTTGAAGCTGTGTTGCGCACTCAAAAGATGGGCCAACTCGTTATTGACAGGTGGTCATAATGTTTTGGCTCTTTGAGTGTATATCTATATATAAATATATATATACGATGGTACATTATCTTTAAAATATTATATAAATTATTTTGTATCAGGAGAAGTCTGGGCCTGTTGACCGAGTGGATAGAGCTGGTCAGAGCCACAGGTTGCGGCCTCGGGTCCCGGCGGGGCCAAGGTCGTTTGTAGAGGTTTCGAATCCATTTTAAACCGTAGGTAAGGGTTTAATATGACTGTAGAACATGGGGCGTCGGGCTGACAACCCCACCTCGTAAAAGAAAAACATTTACTGTCTCGAAATCTGCCAGACGGCCTTAGTCCACCATGGGCTGTTGCGCCGATGATGAGGAGGAGGAACAAGTTGCAACTAGCTGTATATTTTTTGGCATATTCTTCTATTTATTCTCCTTTACCCAACTTTTGGCTTATTTCTTTCAACTAAAATCTTTGTCCCTGATAAATCAATTCCTTGCATAGCAGTCGAAAATACTTAAATGTTAAAATCAACGAAAGGAACAACTGAATTTTTTTCATTCGTTGTTTGTTGTACAGAGAAACGCTGTGACATTTTTTACTTTTTATTTTCGTGGATTATTATTTTTTTTTAACTTAATGTATCTCGAACACATGCCTTTGGATTAAACAAAAATACTTCATCAAAATGGAGTTATATATACACTCATGTCCATAAATTAAGGACAATGAAGTTCAGGCAAAGAAAGAGACAGAAGCAAAACAAATTTGACTTATTTGTAAAGTCTATTTATTAAACAAAAGGTAAAAGAGCAAAAAAGATGCTATATGTTTGACATAATTTATAAAAATTGAGATTTTTACTCCCTGGAGCAAATTTAAAAAAGAACCTATTTATAAAAAACAGTATAACATGGTTAGTATGATGGTTAATATGGAGTATGTCTCCCGGACGATGCAATACAGGCCTTACAACGCCTAGGCATGTTGAGTATCAAATTATCAATCTGATCTTGGGGAATATTACACCACTCATCAAGCAATGCCCTCCGAAGTCCCGGTTGGCAGGTGGGAGGGGGTTGACGGGCTGCAATTCGTCGGCCAAGCATATCCCACACATGCTCTATTGTTTTCAAGTCCGGTGAGTATGCTGGCCAATCCATACGGGTGATATCCTCCAATTGAAGGCATTTGTCTACAATGTTTGCACGGTGAGGACGGGCGTTGTCATCCATAAACAGAAATTCAGCACCCACGGCGCCCCGAAACAAACGTACATGTTGTTCCAGTATGGCATCCCGATAGATGTGGTCTGTCATCGTTACACTCTGAACATGCAGGTCAGTTCTGGAACCAAAAATAATTCCTCCCCAAACGAGCCATCCTGCACCACCGTAACGGTGTCGTTCAATGGTGTTCTCTTGGTGGTAACGGGTACCTGGCGCTCTCCATATGAAAGTCCGGCGAGAATCAGACTGCAAACTAAACCTGGACTCGTCGGAAAACATCACACAAGACCACTGTTGCGGTGTCCACAATGCATGCTCTCTACTCCAGGTTAATCGCAGGCGACAGTGAGTTGCGGTAAGGGGACACATCTGACAGGCCTACGAGCATATAGACCAATGTGCCCTAAGCGTCTGTACACGGTCTGCCTTGAAACTGTTGTACCGGTAGCTGAAGAGAGCTGACGAGACAGGTCAGATGCTGTGCTTTCCGTCTGTTTCTTTTGGCAGTAACTGCTAAATACCGGTCCTCATTCGGCGTTGTAACTCTGGGGTGACCTGTGCTGTAACATCTACTCACATTACCATCATCTTGGAATCGGTGCCAAAGCCTGGAGATGACACCTGGGCGATTCAAGTTCCTCGGATATTTCCAGCTGGGTACGTCCACATTCCAGTCGTCCGATAATTCTACCACGTAAAAAATCATTCAAATGCTTCCTTTGTGCCATAACTATGCGGTTATTGCACTGAAAGGCTTTTTAAAGCGCTTGTGAACAATTTTACTTCTTTGCCACCATTCCTTATATACCCTCTCTTACACTCGTCATTGTGACGTACTATCCGCGCCATCTGGTGATTTCCTGTAATTTGCATATTCTTCTTCAAGATGTGTGTGATAATTCTACAGGTGAAATTTTTATTTTAGAGTTCAATTTCTGTGTGATTATGAATTATCCTTAATTTATGGACATAATTGTATATATATGTATATATATTCATTCGAGGTTAGGCAAGCTGAGATTATATATACACCTCAATTATATTAAAAGGAATTAGCATGCATATATGTAACAGTTAACCTGATAATGATATTGAAGTCAAGTAAACTTAATTAAACTTAAAATTCTGCCGTAAGAATAATAATATAGAATTTCAAAATGTACAAAATATTTGCAATACACTAAACAATTTTTTTTTCAAAAAAAAAAAAAAAAAAAATTACATATTTGTTGTTAGAATAAATATAAAAGTAACATATTCACCAACTTTTGCTTGTTTCCTCCAAAATATTTGCTTCGTGAATCGCTATAGTAGTTGCAGCGTTCTTAAAGGAACGAATAGCCTTCTGTCATAGAAAACACTTTCTAATATGTCCATGAATTGCTCGGTTATGACTGCTTACAAAAATAGAACACATTAATATGTTGTAAGATTAGTCCAATTTTACTCTGAATACCAACAAGTAATTTTTTTATTAATTTCTTCACTGTGCATTCAGAAAATTTGCTTTAACATCTGTTGCATTTCAACATCTGTTTCAACACGTTGTAAGATTTCAAATAAAAATAAAATTCAACAATTCAACAACATCTACAATTACAATGTAGCGGAACACGAACATGTGCTCTCAGTTTCGTAATTTCCCTATCTGCATTACGGAAATGTCATACATAACTGATCGTAAATGTAGATTTATATCTCGTAAAAGAACTGCTGATCTGGGGCTAGACATGCACATTTTCTGCAACATTTGTTTCAAACGCTATTGTTATTTCATTATTATTATTTTTTTTTTTTTTACTGTATCATTTGCAATACACGCGGTGGAAGCTGCTTTCACGTTTTTTAATAAAACTAGTTTTTCAATACTTATTCTAAAGTAATACAATACTTATACTTTTATTATAATACTTTTTAAAAACTTATTCTTAGCAGTATAATATTATTCAATTATTATACTGCTTGAAAGCTGAATATTTCTAGTAAAAGAGATTTTTTTTTCTTTATAACTAAAAAAATTTGACTTGTTTGACTAAATAGTTGCACATAAATTGTTAGTACAATAATACAATATATTTTTATAACAATTATTGGAATATATATATATATTTGTATATACATATACGTGTGTGTTGTTGTTTCTTACGTCACTTGGTCGACAGCAACATCTAGACCAAGTCTATAAACCCATATATTCTCATGGAAGGTGGGAAGGGGGGTGCAGTTTCTGTTGGGATGGACCACCAGTAGACAGAAGTCTGACTACTGGTGAGCTCTGAGTGGTGAAGTGCTTTCCAGAAGGATTTCTTGGGGGAACTACACCGCATTTGCGCTTCGTATGGGAGAAACCCCGGAAACTCCCACCAGGTAGTCAGACTCTTGCGGTAAGATGCTGCAAATCACAAAAGCCATCGAGTCTTCTCGTTTTTAAGAACAACAAGTCTCGTGTCTACAACAAAGCCGCCAGCGGACTGATCCTTAACCCGAATGCTCACCATTGTCGATGCTGCCACTGAGACCCGAGTTGTGCGTTTATCAATGACATAGACATGATATGCTCAATTTATCATGTATACAAGCATGAAAGTTTTTCCGCAGCATAAATTTTTAATTTTCACTCTCATATATACACCAGCCTGATAGCCGAGTGACTCGCTTTCTGGTGCTCGGTGTCACGCCTTTGAGTTCGAATTCCGGCGATGACATGGATGTCTGTAGTGTTTTTGTAATCCACTTTAAACCGTAGGTCCCGGCCTGTCTATTGAATGTTGGACGTAGGGCTGACAACCCTACCCCGTAAAAAGAAAACAATCGAATCTCTCTCGAAATCTACCAGTAGGCAAACAGCCTTGGCTCACCATGTTGTTTTTTCGCAAATGAAGGAGGTGTATATATATATATGAGTGAGTGTAGACTTCTCTACCAATCTAACAAATTTACGGCCGGAGTAGGGGATGCCTTCCAAGCAAAATAAAGAAACACGGTGTTTCTTTTAACAACATTAAATTACACACTATTATACAGAGATATTTACATTAATTATTAATTAATTACAATCCTCTTCTCTCGCTGCTTGACGCAGCCGCCCCAGTTGCAGCCCACCCTCTCTCGTTGTCGGCCAGCGTCCTTTTCCCGCGCACATCTATGGAGCCTCTTGCCCATCTCCTGGAGCCAGAGTTCAAAGTCGAATGCTCCCACTAGATGGCAAAACGTTTGTGTCAAATACACATAGCCCGTGATGTGTCGCCACCTGTTGATTAGCAGGTAAAGCAAATACTTCACATATATATGAAGGATTTGTAAGGAAGGATATATATATATATATATTCCCTTCAAACCTTGCATAATCTAATGGAATCTTCTCTCCCTCTTAGCGGCCTGTTGGTCAATTGGCTAGCGCTCTGGCCGTTGGTAACGTAGACTTCAGGTTCGAATCTGGCGGTGGCATGGATGTTTGTGGGTGTTCGGAATCCACGTTAAACTGAAGGTCCCAGTTTGTTTAGCCTAAAGTGTGCACAAGATGACCGTAGATCGGAAACTAAACCTCTCCCTCCTTCCGCCATCTGCTCCTGCCACGGCTACTAGCTGGGCAGGCGGCGTTATAAAGCTTATCTGGTTTCTACTTATTAGCCGAAAAGCGTTATTCACGCATTTCCCAACCTGCTGATTTCCCTGAAGAAATTACAAAGAAGCAAACTCACCGATTATTCCCTTGGAGGGTAATCAAGATATCGAATGCATTATGTTTTGAATATATTTCTTCGATGTTTATCCGACTGGTTTGACTGGACGTGGTTTTGTTCTCACCAGGGATTGCGATACCGAATATCGGTATTTTGAGCCATTTGTACAATTTTATAATACCGGTATTCACAACTTTAAATACCGTTTTTTTTGTATTTACTAGAAATTTAGAATTCTTATCTGTGAAAGAATTCTTATCTGTGAAATTCTTGTTCTTATCTGTCAATTCTTATTCAGAATTCTTATCTAAACTAGAAATTCTTATCTGTGAAAACAAGGTTGTAGTTGTGTACAAGTGTGTAATATTTCGATATTTTTTAAATCGGTGAGTTTGGTATTCACATTGTATTTGCATATCATACTTTAGAGTTCAAATAGAGTTTATTATATATATATATATATATATACTCCTAAATAATACCGCATAATAATGAATAAGAATAACTTTAAAGAACATAAAAAATCAGTTGATAATATTTTGGTTTTGGTTTCATTATTTATATGATAAAAATAATATGGTGGCACAATGTAAAAATATTCAAGAGTTATTAAAGTGAATGGAGGAGTACCACAGACTGAATAGTGATATTTACACTTCTTTGTGATTTAAATAAATAAGATGTTCCTTACTTTTTTTTGTGATTCTTTATATACTATTGTAATTTATAAGTTAAAAATTTGTTTGTGCTATTTACATTCTCTAATAAAACTGGCAAATAAAACAAAAAAACACCTGCATTTTCTTTCTTTTTTTCTAAAATTTCTACTACCGGTATTAAAAATCCCGATATTAAGATCTAAAAATACCGAATATTAAGATCTAAAAAATACCGAATACCGGTATTGAACTTTTGGTCCGATATTGCAATCCCTAATTCTCACCGATGAGCCCTACATCTCGATTTATCCAATTGTTTCTCTAAGAAAAAAGGGAAAATTTTCAAGAAGGCCAAAGCATCAGAAAATCTTTAATTTTTCTTGATTCAGATTATTTATAACCAGTTAAATCGGAGCGTTTCCGAAGTTTATTTGTGAGTGAAGTTTGGAAAAATGTGATGTCGGCCAGAAATTGTTTTGAACCAAAGAAAAAGAAAAAAAAAAAATCATTACTCCGATAATAATAAATGAAGATGAAACCGTAAATCAACTTAATCACATCTAAAAACTATCATCCTCATTAGTGGCGCAACAGCTCCTTGGTGGGTCAAGGTCGTCTGCCTACAGGCAGATTTCGAGACAGCAGATGTTTTTCTTTTTATGAGGTGGAATTGTCAGCCCTACACCAACGCTCTACAGTCATATGAGACCGGGAACCTACGATTTAAAGTGGATTCCAAACCACCATAAACATTCGTGGCACAGCTGGGACTCGAATCCGAAACTTGTGACCACCGAGTGCCAAAGCGCTAGCTACTCAGCCATCAGGCCCCTATGTTAATACTCATCATAATCATCAGGGGCGCAACAGCCCATTGGTGGGCCAAGCCTGTCGGCCAACTGGCAGATTTCGAGGTAGGAGATGTTTTTCTAATGGGATTGTCAGCCCGACGCTCTACAGTCATATTAGACTGGAACCTACGGTTTAAAGTGGATTCCAAACAACCACAAACATCCATGGCACCGCCGGGACTCGAACCCGAAACCTGGGGCACCAGAGCGCCAGTCATTCGGCTATCAAACCCCTAAAAAACTAAAAAAAACTAAATAAAATTGTTAAAAATCCCATTGGACTTGACTAGTAGTTTTGATATTTATGCTTGCTAATGCAGCTTTATCTCAATTCATCCAAATGCTACCAAAATAAGATTCACTGCGATGATGAACGAAAATTTATAATCAAACAATGAAAAAACTCAAAAATTTATTGATCCATAGTAATCTCACAAATTTGATCAATCTCATGTTCAGCCTTGAACATAATTTTAATTAAAAGAATTATTGCACAGTTTTTCTGATAACCAAACGAAAACAAGAGAATAAGTATAAAAATGAAATGAACAGATAAAGATGCTGATCGACTAGATCCCAATGCTATAAAATTGCAAAGACTACGAGAAATTCTGAATAACATCGTTTATAAAAAAGAATAAACAGAAAAGATTCCCCGTTGCTTATCAGGATATGAAACTTTTCGTAGAAAGTGAAATATTGTTATAGTCTTGTTATGCGTATCTTCAGTCATATCAAATATCCATGAAAAAGATAAAATGTTATAGACGAATGCTTTTTGTGGTGTGTTTCTTAACTCATCACACGTCGTATATTGGAAAAAAATATGTTCTTCAGTTTCTGGTGTTTTGTAAAATAGGCGCAAAAGAGATGGAGTCAAACCAAATCTATGGAGTTTAGTTTTTAAAGATTTGTTTGGTTTGTCGCTCTAAAGTCATTTTGTGCACATTTTAGGCTAATTAGATCGCGACTTACAGTTTAACGTGGATTCCGAACCACCAACAAACACCTATGCCACAGCCAGGATTCGAACCTGAAGCCAATGGACCAAACGCTAGGAAAATTGGCCATCATGCCGCAGCTTTAAAGGGAGAAGTTTTAGTGTGAAATCGAGACAGTGGTATATCTTACTATCGATTTGTAGGAAAAGTTTTTTTTTTCTAATGGCAAGTTTACAGGACAACAGACATCATAAAAAAATAAATACAAAGAACAAGATAGAAACAAATGACATTAGTCAATCCATCAACTTAAGTCTGGCAATCCAATAACACTTCCATAAAGATACAGGAGGCAGTGCAGAACAGGACACAGAGTCAAATTAATTCTGTGAAGGTGCTTGCGGAGACAATCGTGACCACAGAAAAGCCGTAGCAATGCCACCGATGATTTTTTTTTTTCTTTCTAATGCAGCTGGCAAACACAGACAGCTTGGTCTTAGATTCCTTAAGGCAACTGCTGCACAGACGTACTCACTTTGCATTACCCAGGGGTGCGTGTAACTTGAAAATAAGCCACGGACGCGGAGTAACAATGCCCCCGCAACGCTCTACGATCTTATTAGACCGGGACCTACTTTTTAAAGTGGATTCCCGAACCACTACAAACAACCATGGCACCACGGGACTCGAACCCGAAACCTGTGGTACCGAGCGCCAGCGATTCGGCCATTCAGGCCCATGCCACCGATGATAATAGTAGCAAATCATCTGCGTTCTACTACAGAACTCTAAGAAACTCACACTGTGAGCCAGACTGAAGGCCGTATTTGTAGATCATTTTTTGCCGTATCAGACGTCGGAGTGCACCACAAAGAGGTAGATCTACGTTGCAATTCAAAGGAAAAAGTTGATGACAAAATTTGTGACTGAAATGAATTAATTCTCTAGCATATTTTCCTCTTACCCAATGAACAGTTGTTTTATGTTGTACCTTCTACTTTTGTTGAAATATAAGGTCTTCCGGAGATATCCAGTGAAACATTGTTGTGTCTGCTGCTGATTTTGCTAGAGAGTATGATCGTTCATTTTCTTTAATGCCAACATGACCTGTTGTTCGGATGAATTAAATATTTAAAATGTTGTTTAAGATGTTTTTAACCGACTTCCGACTAGTTTAATTACGTGATTGGATTGAAAGGTGCAATTTTTTAAAGTGTTAAAAACAGAGAGAATGTCTGTTAGGATGATATAGTCGTGAGCTGAGAAATATATCACGAAATTTATATGATGCAACATATGACGCAAGGGCTTCACCAGTAAAAAAATATTACTATAATTAGAAATCTGTCCTAAAGGAGGCTCTTGAAAACAGATATATTGATGGCAGCTATTGAACGATTTAGATTTATCTTGGATGCATCTGAGATCAAAATAACCTTGTCTTCCTAGTGTCAATCTTTATATTGCTCTAAAAAGTATTTAATGACATGATAGTGTAACCGTTTGTTTTGAAAAGTTAATTAACCAAGTGAAACGCGATTTTCGAATCCTGACCAATTGAGGGTAAATTGGGGACTTAAATCAGAAAAACGAATGTTTAAGTTGTCTAAAAGACTTTCAAAATACGTCGAAGGATACACGGTTTTAACCATGGGGAAAAGATACCCAAATCTATGATAAATGGAGAGGGAAGAGGATGAGTCGAAAGAAATTTGTTGGTGAAAAAAAGCGTTCTGTCAAAATTAGTTGACACTAACTCAAAGGAAGTTGACTGTCTCCTTTGTTTAAAATAGAGAGTGGAGTGACTTGTTGCGAAAAGTAAAGCTAAGTAATACACAGTATTTAAAAAGTTTTGAGATCTCTATGGCTAGAGGAGATAAAAATAGAAGACTCGAATTCGAGTAAGCATTTGTAATTTGCAGTATAGTGTCATTAGCAATTTGAATGATATGCCAGAACGACAACCCAAGAAATTAGCTGCTATGGGCTTTGGTTTTACTTTACTTTTGATGATTTTCTTTTTAAATATGAGGGTTGTAGTTTGAAAGGGAGGTTAATAGGGAAAATAATACCAAAAATCGGAATTCCATGTTTCCATGGAATATTGATTTGAAAATCTTTGTCTCCATTTTTTATTTGAAAAATTTTCTGTTTCGCATTTCTCAGGTTGAAGGGTAAATTTCCAGGTTTCGCACTTTTGATTTTATGAAGAGTAATATTAAGATTGAAGAGAATTTTATGAAGTCTTTTACCACTACTAAATAAAAAATTTGTCTGCCTGTAATAAGTCTTCAGTATGAGACGGCTGTTAAAAATATCCTGAAAGTAGAGGCCTGTGCAATGTGAGGAGTATGAAAAGTCACAGGTAAGTGCATTATGGAACAGTCCAAAAGAAAACTAATTTTAAATTATATTTATTACAAAAATTTTCATTCAATGGAAATAAATTGTTGACATAAATAATGCCATACATAAGCGATTCATAATATAAGTTTAAGTTTAATATTGATAATAAGTTCATTCAAAAGATAGTGTTTTATTTATATTACCTTTTTTTCTTATTACTTATTCTATTTATTCTTATTACCTTTTTATTTCTTTATATTACTCTCGTGCCTTTTTTTTTTTTTTTCTTTATACTTTTTACCTACCTTCACTTTGTAATATGAATATAATTTTATTACGCTAGATAAATTTGTATTCATTCGTATTCTAGATATTCTTTTTTATATTGTATTTTGCACACGTTTCAGAATTAGAATAAAAACTTTTAATTTTTAAGAATGATAAATAAGAATATTTAATATGAATTTTAGTGATTTCTTTTCAGAAAATGTTATAATAGCTTGTTGAAAAGTGACAGTTCCGTAGGAAACTTTTTTATATAAATCAAAATATAAAATAATCGTCATAAAAACTGAATTGAAAATTGTATCCATATTTATTTGAATTTTAAAGTTGTTTTTATGAAGTACGTTGTTTTCCATTATTTAAATTATTAGTTTCGATTAGTTTTACAACAACTAAAAATAACTTACAGTACAAACATAAGCATTCTTTTCTTACTGGATCGAAACTCACATATCATTTGATATTTTTAAATTGTTAATTAATCATTTATTTTTCACTGCAAATTTGAAATAATTCGCATTTTTTTTTTTTTATTGTTAAAAATATTTAATACAAAAAACTTTAAAAAATTCGAAACTGCAGGAAGGATGAATAAAAATTAGTTGTCTTTAAAAATAATGCAAAAATGTGTTAACAAATATATCCATTATTAAAATGACAAATAAAAAAATAAAATAAACTTAATGTAATATTGTAACAGTGCTCCTCCTAGGGATTGACGTAGGAAGGAACACGGTTATATACTGTCCTCCCTCTCTCAACAGATATATACTATACTCCCGGAGCCGTACTTCCCTTGTGGTATTCGGAAGAGGTAGTCAGTTGGCATCGAGGCTCTGCCCCGAGAGGAAGTAAAAGGTGAAACCGGCGCTGCCGTTAGTTACCCGCGTTTTCTTTCTAGGGATTATTACTTTTTACTGTCTATCATTTTCTTTGTATTTCAAGTACTAATTGTACTTCATATTTTATCATCGTTCCACTATTAAATTAGTATGGTCTATTTGATCTGATGTTTAATCCAATTTTTTTCTTTTTCATATTTATTCATGTTATTTATTTTTATTTTTTTTTTTTCATTTGGTTGTCAGAAAGTACATGCAACAAAAAGGAAGTGCAGAAATTATATTCCTTTATTTTAAAATTGAAATTTTTATTCATCATAGGCAATGGAATCAAGAATTTCGGGTTTGAGAGTATAAGTGTTTAATTTTCCTCTTTGTTCAATTCTTTTATCTTTTGTATTTTAACAATTGGATAAATTGAGATCAAAATTACAGTATAAGACAAGACCTGCTGTTTTCGTATCTAATGTCTAAATAAGTGATACGTATCATTTCAAAGTTTGCGGTTCGTATCTTCTTTACTATAATGATTCGTATTAGGTGTACGGATCATACTGATTCGACCGATCACTATTTTGTATCAAATTATGGTTGTGTTAAAGCGTTATTATCATTGATTAATAAATTGTCAGTTTTGTGTGATTTTCATTGATCAAACTGGTTTGTATATAATATTTTTCAATCGTATCTTGATTTATTACTTTTACATATACTAAATATTTATTCAAAACATTTTTCATATGACAGTATTTAATGAATTTTGTTCGTTTTGTTTTGGAGAAAGTGCTGAGAATATTTTAAATGATTTTATTACAATTATAAACTTTTAATTATTTTAAACTGCTTCTACATTCTGTAAATAATGAATTAAAAGCCTTTCAAGTGAAGCTTTCAAATGTAAAAATCCTTCTGTATATTTTAAGAAAATCACTCATGAATGAAGCAAAAATAATTTTTCCCAATATCTGCAAGATATAAAAAGGCTGTTCTTTTAAAATTTTGTGAATAAGCCGTCTAAAAATACTGAATTATCTACTTTTAATACAATTAACATTCTTATTTTAAGATTTATACTTTACAGATATTTTCTAATTCAATATCATTTAAACAAAAAAAAATAGTTAAAATGTAATCATCTTCCTACTCATACAATGATTACTTTTTATTAAAATTTTGGATTTTATTAGGAAAAATTTCTATTTACATTAGTAGTATTGCTAAAATTTTTTGTTTCATCTGCCATTGGTGATGTAACAAACTCACAGGGATTCAATAATAAAATAATGGATTACAACAATTAGCAAAAATATGAATATATTACAAAAGGGTGAAGAAAGCAGGTACTTTTAGTTTTTCTATTTAAAATGTGTTTCTAATGACAGGAACATTAATTAGTTGTTTTTAATAATAAGGATTACTTTAATTGTGGCAATCTTTCTCACGCTGTGATTGTCCTGTACTCTAAAAAAAAACTAGTAACTTTAAATAATATAAAAGTTTTTATTTGTAAATTGGTGCACTGTAGTATTGCTGTTAATATGTCATTTTGGTATACATTACAGCTTCACATGCTGATTGTACTTCTCTAATAAGCAGTCAAACAAGTGTTTTATATTCTGACTTTGTTGCATATTTGTACATTTTTCAGTGAAAAAATTTTCATTTAGTAATGTTAAAATTAAATGCAATCCAGAATTTTGTAACTTAAAAAAAAAAAAAATTTCTTTTTCTTATTATTTTTAATACCTGTACTGCATGTAATGATAACAGAACAAAATATATACTGCATGTAATGATTAATAAGGTTGCTGTGCTTGCAATCATTTTACCACATGCTGTAAATTTGTGTTTGGCTATAAGAAGAATCGCCAAATTTTAATTTTTCATAAAATGGAATATGAATGGTCATTTGTATGTTGATTGCTTTGTTAATGTGAGCTTTTCAGATTCTTTAAATTATTTAAAGCTATAAAGGGACAGGTTTAACAAATTATCTTTCACAAAAAAGAAAAAGGGCCTTCAGATCCCAATACATATTCTTACCTTAAATGACCCTATATTTATTCTCATGAATAATAATTAAATATGAGGGCCGAGTGACTAGCGCTCGGTACCACAGGTTTTAGGTTCGAATCCCAGTGGTGCTATGATTGTTTGTAGTGGTTCAGAATCCACTTTAAACCATTGGTCCCAGTCTATCATGATCGTAGAGTGTTGCAGGGAATATTGCTACTCAGAGTAGTTTATCTTCAAGCTACACTCACCTCCCAGGTAGTGCTAAGTGAGTAACATAGGTGCAGCACTTGCCTTAAGGCATCAAATTTGCCAGCTGCATTAGACAAAAAAATAATTAAATATGAAAATAGATTGATAATTGCATATTTTCTTTTGGATACTTATATATTAATGATGTTGAGTGAAGAATTATTTCAAAGTTATAGTTTTATTGCTGAAAAATCTGCATGTTTATAGTTCTATGATTGCATGTATTTGAAATATTTAAAATTTCTATTAAAGAATTATAAAAATTTGTGGGGGTTTTTTCCCCCTTACAACTAATTGGGAATTATGCTGATATATGTTAAAGCTAATTGTTTATGTGTTATTTACATTCATAATAATTATTAATAACTGTTGTATAATTCTTTTATAGAAGTATCTATAATGTCCTTTCCGAAAGGCAACGAATCCCCACCAAAGGTATTTTTATGCTGTTTTTGCTTTTTCTTAATTTATGTTTGTTTACCAAATTTTCTAATAAAAAAACAGTTCTTATTGTATTTGTAATTAATTTTATTTAAATATGAACATTCTAAAATAGGAATATTTTTAATTGGGAAATCTTAATTATAGTTTATAATTTTGGAATTTAAGTGTGACTTTCTAGAATTTTAGATAAAATAATAAACATTCTATTATTAATTGTATTAATATTTATTAAAACTTTTTTAATTAATGATTAAAGTTGTAAAAAAAAAATTTTAAACCTAATGATTGAATGACATAATTTATTGAATAAAAAAATTTAACAGATTTGTTTTAAAAACAGGCATAAATTCTATTTTTTTTTAATTGCACAATTTATGTATAAGTGATTAATTACTAAAACTTTTATTTAGCAGTTTTTAAGATAAATATTTGAATTTTAAATGTTATTATTTTATATATGACCCGTTTTACTTATTTTAATATTGACCTTTTACTGTGTTTTTAAAAAATGTTTGATACATATATAAAATAAAAACCATTACAAAATTTCTCAATCTTGTATGGTTTGAAATACTTAAAAACATTTATAAAATATTTTTATCTTTAAGGGACAAAAAGTAAAGGCATTTAACATTAATCCTATCGGAAAACGAAGTACTAAGCCTGAGTTAGATAAGAAAAAGGATAAATGCTCTGTAAGTATCCCAATATATCATTTATTTAAAAGTAAATTTTTTTGATTTTCCTTTATAATAATTTTCTTTATTTTACAAAAAATAATCTTATTTACAACATTGTCTCTTTTTCATTGCTACTTGCTGTTTACTTGGTTTCTTAATTTAATTACTGTTATTTAAGCTTGCATTACAATTTAAAACCCTTAATAGGTATGTATCATTTTAATAAAACAATTTTGCTATTCAAATTGTGTTCAAAGAAAAATCTAATTCTGTTCTTACATATGCATTTATTTATTTTCTTTTGTATTACACTTTATCACAGGAGGAAGACAAGGCAGCTGCTGAAGTATTTGAAGAATTCTTAGCGTCATTTGATGAGCCTACCAAGCATGGGAAACTTTTTGTTAGAGGAACTATTATTAATGCTGGTTCTGAGGTAACTCGTAAAGCAAAAGCATTGTGCATTTAATAAAAATTATTAAATGTGATCTTTTAATAATAATTACAAAAAAATTGATTGGTAATAAAATTTCATGACTTTTTTAAAAAAATTTTTATCAAATGTGTAGATAATATTATTAGTTAAAATCAGTATTTTCAGAAGTAGTTAGTTTTTCTTTTTCATTTAAATATTTTTTTCATGAGTATTCTATGCTCATAAATTTTTTATATTTTCAGAAGAAAAACCTACTGTACAAACTGGGAAATTATATAAACCTCCAAAATTAACTGAAACAATTAAGAAACCTCCGGAAGAAAGGCAAGAAACAGCTAAAGAAAAAGCTGACAGAATTGAAAGACAAGTAAAAAAACTTTTTTTTTTTTTTTTTTTTTTTTTGCATTTTGTTTTATTCTATTGTTTAAAGTTTTCATCATTTGTTGAACTTTTTTCTTGTGTACATTTTCATTTAGATTAATTTTAAATATTTTTTATTTCTTTTTCAGTATTGCTTAAATTATCACTACTATCTAGTAGATATGCAAGAAACTAAATAAATTGTATATTTTAAAAGAGATCTGCTTTTATTTATTTCAAAATTAAAATGCATATTAATAGGATAATTTTAAATTCTATGTGAACGTTCAATGAAAAAAAAAATATTGAATTTAAATTCAATTCGTTATTATTGCGTTTATTCATTAATTTATTTGTTATTCTTTAATTATTTCATTTAAATATTGAATTCTATAGGGTTATAAATCCCTTGACTTAAATATTTATATAGAATCCTAAAATAGAAGTAGGTATCTGCAATAAAATTTGTATAAAATTGTCAAGATAGCCTTTATGTAAATATTCTGTATTTTTAATTAACAGAGTAACAATCACTAATTTGCGCAAAGTTTAAAAGTAAAAGTTAGATGAATCGTTGAAAGTTAATTTAATGATAAGAAGTGCCATATTAAATGTATTTGCAGCAGTGAATATTTACTGAAATTTACCACAAAATTCATTTTGATTTTTTATTGTTGATTATTCATTAAATATAATTTAATTTATTTCATGTTTTTCCATTTCCTATATTGCTGTGATGATTGCCACAGTTTTTCTAGTTAAATTTTGCTCATTTGATGCCAAGATTTGCTTGGTGCTCTGTTATCTGAAAAGTACTAAATATTTTTTTCTTAAAAATTTTCTTTTATTGTTTTTTATTGTATTCGTAAATAAAATATGTATTCTCAGAACAAAAAGAAAGAAAAGGAGAAGAAAAAAAGTAATCTTGAATTATTCAAGGAGGAATTACGAATGTAAGTGAATTCAGCTTTTTACATTATGTATTAAAACATAAGATAGTTATTTTGCATATAATTCAAATTTCACATTGTTTTCATTTTGGTGGTATAAAAATAGATTTTAAAATGCAGAATAGTTTCTAGTAAACATTTTTGTTCTTGAAAATAACTGTACTTTTTCAAAAATTCCAATAATGCAAAATAAAACATTCATTTGAAAAATATGTAAGTTGATAAATAAAAAAGGGTTTTCATGTATTATCAACTCATCTAATGCTGTAACAGCATACAATTTAAATGCTATTTTTACTTATATGTCTTAAAATAAATTTATAAAAAAATTTACATATATCGTCAGCTGCTCAAATAATAATAATAAATACTATTTATTATTATTATATATAAAGTCATGTGGTTGTAAACTTGTCTTGACATTCTTGCTTTCATGTTTGAAAATAAAAAAAATACTTTATTTAATAAATAATTAAAAATAATAATTTATTTATTTTTAATATTTCAAAAACATAAAACTGACAAAAATAATTTCTATACCATAACTCTTTCTCATCTGGAGATGAAAAAAAAAAAAAAAAAATGTTCTAAATAAGAGTAATAATTATCAATTTTATCTAATGTTAGTTCAAGCTCATTTTATAATTCTGACAATAGTAAATCAAAATTATAAAATGGGAATTTGTATCAAGATAATTTTTTATTTTTAAAACTAATTATTTCTACATGTATATAAACATAAAAATACACTCATGTCCATAAATTAAGGATAATTCAGAATCACACAGAAATTGAACTCTAAAATAAAAATTTCACCTGTAGAATTATCACACACATCTTAAAGAAGAATATGCAAATTACAGGAAACCACCAGATGGCGCAGATAGTACATCACAATGACGAGAGTGTAAGAGAAGGGTATATAAGGAATGGTGGCAAAGAAGTACAATTGTTCACAAGCACTTTAAAAGCCTTTCAGTGCAATTACCGCATAGTTATGGCACAAAGGAAGCATTTGGATGATTTTTTACGTGGTAGAATTATCGGACGACTGAATGTGGACGTACCCAGTTGGAAGTATCCGAGGAACTTGGAATCGCCCAGAGTGTCATCTCAGGCTTTGGCAACGATTCCAAGATGATGGTAATGTGAGTAGATGTTACAGCACAGGTCGCCCCCGAGTTACAACGCCGAATGAGTACCGGTATTTAGCAGTTACTGCCAAAAAAAAAACAGACAGAGCACAGCATCTGACCTGTCTCGTCAGCTCTCTTCAGCTACCGGTACGACAGTTTCAAGGCAGACCATGTACAGACGCTTAAGGCCCATTGGTCTATATGCTCGTAGACCTGTCAGGCGTGTTCCCCTTACCGCAACTCACTGTCGCCTGCGATTAACCTGGAGTAGAGAGCATGCATTGTGGACACCGCAACAGTGGTCTTGTGTGATGTTTTCCGACGAGTCCAGGTTTAGTTTGCAGTCTGATTCTCGCCGGACTTTCATATGGAGAGCGCCAGGTACCGTTACCACCAAGAGAACACCATTGAAACCACACCGTTACGGTGGTGCAAGATGGCTCGTTTGGGGAGGAATTATTCTTGGTTCCAGAACTGACCTGCATGTTCAGAGTGTAATGATGACAGACCACATCTATCGGGATGCCATACTGGAACAACATGTACGTTTGTTTCGGGGCGCCATGGGTGCTGAATTTCTGTTTATGGATGACAACGCCCGCCCTCACCGTGCAAACATTGTAGACGAATGCCTTCAATTGGAGGATATCACCCGTATGGATTGGCCGGCATACTCACCGGACTTGAATCTAATAGAGCATGTGTGGGATATGCTTGGCCGACGAATTGCACCCGTCAACCCCCTCCCACCTGCTAACCGGAACCGGAGGGCATTGCTTGATGAGTGGTGTAATATTCCCCAAGATCAGATTGATAATTTGATACTCAGCATGCCTAGGCGTTGTAAGGCCTGTATTGCATCGTCCGGAGACATACTCCGTATTAACCATCATACTAACCATGTTATACTGTTTTTTGTAAATAGGTTCTTTTTGAAATTTGCTCCAGGGAGTAAAAATCGCAACTTTTATTAATTATGTCAAACATATAGCATCTTTTTTGCTCTTTATCTTTTGTTTAATAAATAGACTTTACAAATAAGTCAAATTTGTTTTGCTTCTATCTCTTTCTTTGCCTGAACTTCATTATCCTCAATTTATGGACATGAGTGTAAATCTTGTTTAACCTATAGAAACATATGAATACTCTAATTAAAAATAAATCCCTCATTATTTGTTCATTTGGACAATTACATACAGGAGGTATTCTCTTTTTTACGCTACTTTCTTGAAAATTTTTATTAAGATAAATTTGTGAAGTTCATGAAAGTTTATTTAATCCTATAAAATTCTACATTTAATGTATAAATTAAAAACTTCCATTGCAGTGGTGGCTTTTTTTTTTTTTTTTTTTTTTTTTTTTTTTTTTTTTTGTCCTCTCTAAAAATAAGCTCATGAAATATCAGAATCTCTAATATAATAAAGATTTACTGTATAATACTGTTTTCTAAAGATGGCTGTAATCTCACTTCTAAAAACATAGTATATGTATTTTTTTTTTCAATTATTTCTAATATTTTCTATTGCTGCCTATTGAAAATCAATGTAAAATTCTGAACAATCCAATATAATAATTTATGTATTTTAAAGTAATAATGTTAATAACTGAAAAATACTTCATTCTAAATGTAAAATGTGCATTTAGGATCCAAGAAGAAAGAGAAGAAAGGCATCGTTTAAAAAGCGCTGTTAAAGAGCATGTCAAAGTTAGTAGACCTGTAGAACCAATGGAAAACCAGATACGATTAGGTAAAGGAGTAAACAAAGTTAAATTATTAGTGAATAAATTAAAGTTATCAATTAATTGTTATTAGAGTAAAAAATGCTTTTTTTTTTTTTTTTTTTTCAGCTGATGATTATAGATATCCTTCATATGGTTCATATGATACTGGTGATCCAGGTACAACTAATCTTTACCTTGGAAATCTAAACCAAAGGTTTGTAATTTAGTATACATTTTTTAATGTAAATTTGTGTTTCTTATATAGATTATAGGTTATAATAAAATAAATTACAATATTTTATTATTTTTTTCTTTATTTTCTTTATATTTTTTGAGATTGTAACTATATAAAATGTAAAGACGGCACTTAATATTTTATTGAAGTTAATAGTTTTATTCAATGGAGTAAGTTGTTAATCAGGATACAAATTCTGAAAGAAAAGAGCTTAAATGCATAAAATTGTGTAATGATATTATGCTTAATATTTTTTAAATTACAAATGAAATGATTGACCAGTGGATTAA
This sequence comes from Caerostris extrusa, assembly GCA_021605095.1. NCBI lineage: Eukaryota > Metazoa > Arthropoda > Arachnida > Araneae > Araneidae > Caerostris > Caerostris extrusa. The sequence continues at coordinate 129,176 of BPLR01012234.1, forward strand.
AAATTTGATAACAGATTTTGAAAGCAAGATTTCAATTTCTGTTAAAAGTACTTATATCATAGGAAATCTTTAATTTGAATGTTTAATAGAAATGAAAAATATTTCATTAATTTTTTTTTTATTATTTATTTATAAGTTCATTTTACTTTAGATATTTTGATAATTTTTCATTAAATTATATGTTTTTCAGTTAGTAAAATGTAAATTTACTAAATAGGTTTCATTAATTTATTTTTGTGTTCAAAGTATATCTTAAGTATAATCAATTTTGCCACCCTTTATATATATATATTTGTATAATCATAACTTTATTTATTTAAGATGACAGAACAACAGTTATGTGAAGTTTTTGGAAAATTTGGACCTCTTGCTAGTGTAAAAATTATGTGGCCTCGATCTGATGAAGAACGTGCTCGGGGGCGTAATTGTGGTTTTGTGGCATTTATGAACAGAAAAGATGGTGAGAGAGCTATGAAGAACTTAAATGGTAATGTTTGCATTTTATTATATCTTACAATAAACATGCTTTAATCCAACTTTTCTAATTTGAGTTATTCTCTTCGTTTAACGTTAAATTTTTCAATTTACAAACTATTTATTTACCATTTAAAACTATTATTCAAAATTACAGTTAATTTGAAAACTGGTGGATTGTAATAATATCTTTAAAAATAAGGATATAATGTTAACATTTCTTTTAAACTAAAAAAAAAAAAAGTCTTGACTGTTATAATATGAAACAAGTAATACAAAAAAAGATTTTTAAAGTCAATTTCTACTTTTTAAGTTGAAATTTTCTTCTTACATCTGGCACCATCTATTGGTAGATACATGCAACTTAAATCTAAAACTAAAATTAATTAATTAAATTTAATTAATGAATTAATATTTGAAAACTGTATTAACATCAAGTATCATCCACTACAAGTTAAAAAAAAAAAAAAAATGTATTTGAACTTGAGTGAATGAATAAAAAGTATTGTATTAACGTTTGAAAATTTGAACAAGATTTATATTGGTAGAGTGTGAACTAATAGTAGTAATTGAAAAAAGAAATTTATTTTTTATCACTTTTAAAATATGTCATTAAAGACCATTATATTTTTTGAAATTAAACTTATGTGTTATGCTTGTTTCAATCATTCCTTGCATATATAGGAAAAGATGTGATGAATTTTGAAATGAAACTTGGCTGGGGTAAAGCTGTGCCAATTCCTCCCCATCCTATTTATATTCCTCCTGCTATGGTAGAACTTACTCTACCACCTCCGCCGTCTGGCTTGCCATTTAATGCTCAATTGGATAAGAAGGAAAGACATAAACTGTGGCCAGGAGAACCAGAGACCAAGGAGTCTTTTGAACAGGTATATACTAAATCAGGCAATGTGTTATTTCTTTATATACATATATTAATCTTCAGTTGATATTAAGATAGATTTATAAGAGAAAAGATTAGTTTCAGCCCAATTTAGTAACAATTTGGTGTAATGATCATTATTATCATAATATTAGTGAATATTATTGAACAAAAAATTAAACAATAAGTATATTCAGTTTTATTCCCCTCACTAATGAATTATTTATGACCTACCATTTTAATGTGGTTAACTCGTGAAACTTGCCAACTTAAATGGACCATCCATAAAATAAATTTTTGATTTATGAATTGCTTTTCAATCGGGGTTTTTTTTTTTTTCCATAATCCCACAATTTTCTTATTGTAGGATTTCTTTTGAAATTCATTTTCTGTGACGTCCTATCTCATTTATAGCTTTTTAGTTGTGATCTCTGTAGATCCTGTTTACTCTTTATCAAGTGAATTATATATATATTTTTGTTTATTATTAAAATTTTCAATGCTTCAAATTCTACTTTTTGTTATGTTTATTATATCTCATTGAGCTATATATTCATAGTAAATAAATAATTATTAATTTATTATTTTCTTTGTTGTTCACATACAAACTTTTGATTGAAAATAAAAATTATTTATTGAATTTTATCACTAGTTTAAATGTATCGATATTTTTTTTTTTTTACATCTGTTAAATATTTTCCAATTGTTTTAGAACATTTGTCATTTTTTCTTTAATTATTAAAAATTGTTTCTCTAAAATTTTTGTCTACAAATATGATTTTAGTGGCACAGGCTCGCAGAATCTTTATTTCAATTTTGTTGCGTTTGTGCAGGATTGTTTTCTAAAATTTCATTTTTTGTGTGGATTAAATCAATAATAATAACTATTTCAATAATTTAAATTTGAATTATGTAGTTCTAGAGCTCTTTTTACTATGAGGAAACATTTTCATTAATAATAGAATTGTAATTATCAAATTCTCTTAGAAACATTTGAATGATTTTAAAGTGCTGAAATTAGAAAAATATTAATGACAGTCTTCTAGAAAGAAAAAAATTATTTTGTGATCATGATAGTCTCTATTCATTGAATTTCTGTGGCCATTGAATATTCATTTTCTTCAAAGATTAAATATTTGATTCATCAAATGCACAAGTACTTCTATTCTGCTGGGGTTTTTTTTTTTTTTTTTTTTTTTTAAAAGGCAGCAACAACTAAAATTTTTTTCAAGTTTTAATTTTTGTTTAAATAATTCATCTATGACAAATTTAATTTTCTTTTCCCATTCAATTTTTTTTTTTTTTTTTCAAGTAGATTTCTGTGGCAAATGAAATTTCACAATATTTTTCGGATGCTCATTTTTTAGGTTGGCAAGTATGATACAATTAAAAAATTTTTTTAATAAGTATGATACATTTAAAAGAAAATAGTTTTTATGTCATAAGGTTCTAAGGTAAGTATAATTAATAAAAACAAATGTGCTGCACATGCTATGAATAAATTAGTATTATTACATTAAAAACAACTTAGCATTATTAAAATTACATTTAAATTTCTGTACTAACATAAATTAACATTAATCAGTGATTCTAAATTAATTTTTTTTTGTTTTGTTTAAAATACTGGGAGGAATTTTGAAGTATATATTTCTGTTATAAATAAATGCTAGAAATTTTTTAAAGTGCATTGATTACTGTTTGTGCAACAAGACAATGTTGTATGCTAATATATTATTCTGATTTTAATCCATCATAAATGTTAAAAAGTAAAAGTTGTCAAAATTTGTCACAGTTGAAACGATATCCATTCTGCTCCCTTTTCATTATTTTATGACAAATTTAAATTGCTGTATTTTTATCTATTAAAAAACAAAACAAAGGTAAATGAGAATTTGTATGCAGTAAAATATATGTGTTATTTTATGCTTGGTACTAATGTATTATAATATGTAGCTTATGAATGGATGCCATATGTGGTACATGACATTGAATTAAGACAACCTTATGGCATTTTCTTTTTTAAATAAAAAAATGTTGCATTAAGTAAAACTTTTCAATAAATTGATTTTTAATTTTTGTTCGTTTTTGTTTAATCACATTAGTTTTAGATTTATTTTTCTTTTATGTTTTGAAAAATTATTTATATTTTAGATTTATAATTATCTGGAACAAAAAAGGAAATTTATATTTTATTAACAAGAATTCATGCAAAAGTTTTTTAAACTGTTTAAAAATTAGCAGTTGCAAAGTATATTGGGTTTTTGATGATATTTTTATCTTGTTGGTCAAGTATAATTCAACAATATAGGTGGCAAAAATGTTTTTCCAATCGACTAAATATAACATGTTTAATTGGAAAATAGTTAAATAATACAGTGAAATTTCTAAAATACTATCTTTCTACATTTTATCATTATACTGATTGTCATTCTATAGACTTAATGATTAAACTTAGATGATCAATTTTATATAAATAAATTTTGATAGTCTTCGCAAATATGTGACACCAGCATCTAAATTTATCATTGTAAATTTATAAATAGTCAATTACTTCAAAATTGTCCATGAACTTTATTTCAGGATTAAAAAGGATTTGGAATAGCTGCTTCTTCAGTAATGATGAACTATTTTTAATCAAGTATCACTGAAATCCAGCAAACTGTTTGGTTTTCAAATTCATAGAATTTGTTCAAAAATTATTTTAAAATGGTGTTTGAATATAGCTAATTCAAATAGTTCTAAAAATTCAAGAAATGTGAAAAACAAGTAAAAATTTTATTCATCAGTGATTGTTTATTCAAGATCATTATTATAACTGTTTGTTCATCAATGCATGCTAGACAAATAAACAGAACAATATAGTTTTTTAAAGGAAAAGAAAATTGAATAAAGATTCTTTTTTGCAAAGTGTTTTTACATCATGCTATATCTTCATTCAAGATTTGTGTTAACAAATGCTATTTTAAATATTTTAATGTAATATAAAAGAAAATATATTAATTTTTTTTCTTATTTAATAAGAAAAATAATAAAATAATTATAAATCATGCCTTTTGATTTTCACTCACTCTTAGTACACCACCGTACTACAGCTGTCATTTGAGATAGAAACGGAAAAATGATTGCTTTAGAAATTTCACTGTAACATCTTTTATTAATTTTTTGATCAATACAGAACTTATATTATTTGAGATTAATTACTTTATTAAAAGTTTTTTTTAAATCTGTCCAAAAAAAATTTTAGTTTTATAAATTTCCATTTTTTGACCTTTTTTTTTTTTTTTTTTTTTTGGTTTGATGCATAATACATGTTAATATTCTTTACTCTATAATTAATCGATATCTATTCTTACCTTTATTTGGTGTCCACATCTTCTGCAGCTTTTAGCCAATGCAGTTGTCAAAGTGGTAATCCCTACCGAAAGGTATACATTTTTTTCAGTGTTTTTATCATAAACATTGGTTGCCTAATTTATTTTTACTTTAAAAAAAATTTAAAAGAACTGCGAAAAGGTGTATTCAACCTTCCTATCTTCTGAAACCTGGAAGCTGGACATTTCTGAAGATAAAGCATTTTTAGCTGGAATTGTATCCTTTGATATTTTTGAATATTCGAACCATTATTTTAATTAAGCCCAAACAAAAAAACTTATCTGAATTGGTCCATGGTATATTATTTTTGATAAAACTGTACAAATATTTTATTCAATGATAAATTAATACTTATTTTTATTAAGCTCACCTTTCCTTAAAGATACTTTTTAAAAAATGTTCTCTATAAATATATTACTTATACGTAGATGTCATGACAGAGATCATAAATATATTTCAGGATAAAAAGGCACATAATGTTTAAAATTGATTATGTAAAAATAGCTTAAAATAAATAACAAAACATTTATAAATGTCAAATTATATATTCAGTCTTCTTTTTATCTTTAGTGTGTTTTTAAATTGCATTCTCTTATGTATAATTGGTATAAAAAATTTTTAAAGTATTGATTAAAAAACAAAATTAAAATCTTATATCATATATAAACTTTTAATGTGAGAAATAATTAATGTTTTTAAAATTAATGTCATTCTTTCTAACAATTGGTTTAAAAAAATACTTGCAAATATGCATTGGAAAATTCATCATTTTTTAAATTTAATAATAAATTCATTTTGATTTAGTTTTTTTCTTTTTAATGAAGATAAATCTGTAATTATAATAAACTTAAAAAATATAATTAATTTGATAGTTAAGGAAGGTTTGGGGAGCAGTGACACTCTATAACATGGATCCTTTGTGAATTTAAAAAATATATTTTGGTGTTTATTAGATATATATTTCTTTTATCAATAATGAAAAGTGGCAGTGTGTGAACAAAATGTACTCATTACGACTGTTTTTGTTTAAGCGTAAAAAATATTTAAAATTTTAAATCAATTTTGCTATAAAAATTGAGTACATTTAATTTTTGAAGAATTATATTGTATTGAATAAATCTGATAAAAATTATTAAATATTAAAAATATAGTTCATCAAAATTTTTAATTAGATGATAGCTTGCATATATTTTTAATAACATGCAAGCCAAAATCAATTTTCTTAATGTGTAGCTTATTATATATATTTATAGCTCTAAATTAAAAAGCTTTCAAAGTTATCAATTATTTTTTATCTTATTAAAAATAATTAACAATTCAACCTAAATGTGAGTTTTGAAATAGAAAGAAAAAAAACATCACTGTTATACTACTATATTTAACTGCTACAAAAATAGTGTTTATTAAGAATTATGTTTTTATTTTTCATTTAAAAAATTTGTCACATAGCATTTTAATTTTGTTTTGTTATATATAATGAATAACTGCATGTTTTAATAAAAATTTACTACTTTAGTTTTACTATTGCATTCTTCACTTCATCTATGTATTTAATGCTTTTTGTTTTCATATTTATATATATTGTTTTATCAGAAATATTCAGATACCTCACTAATTAAAAATAAATAAATAATACATTGTGGTAATTTAAAAAGTTGAATTGTTTATTGTTTTCAACATAAAATATACTCTTGATCAAATTATAGTGCATTAAAAAAATATTTACAATCCCTCTCCATTTCCTAAATTTTTTTGTAATGTTAAGAGCAAATATGGTTTGGTGTAGAATATTCTTTTCAATTTCACTTTATTAAAATTTTCCTACAAATATATGTATTTTATCTAAAATCAAGTCTGCTAGTTGTATCGAAGCTATGTAAAACTAATCCAAATACACTTTATTTGTCTTGTATAAATAAAATTGTTTGTAGTGTAATTCATATGTAATGGAACAATTTTCTTTGCACTCAATAAATAGTGCATGGGGAAGTATTAATAGTATCTGAATACTTTTGATAGAATTGTGCTTGTTAATTATTGTGAAATAGTAGTTTTATTCCAATATATATGTATATTAAATTCGAATCAATATTTTCTCTGTTTAATGTTCAAAATGATGTGCATAAGCATAACTGAATAATAATAAAATCACTATTTCTATTATTTTACATTGAAAATGGGTAATAAAGCACCTTTTATCTATTTCAAAAGAAATCATAAATAAAAAAATTTAGCTATATTGAGACAAAAAATATTAAAAATTAATTTAAATGCAATAATAATTAACATGTAAAATAGTTAAAAGTTAAGGATATTTTCAATTTGCAAACAACATTTATTAACTTAATATATTGAATCATGTTTTGTTTGAAGATTTCTGCAGTATATTAAAACAGTTGCGACATTGTATGCAATTTATACAGATAATAGTGCAGTTGTATATTTTCATTTGTTGCCAAAACTTTTAAGTCAATCCAGAAGTTTGATGTAATATATATATATATAAGCATCTATTTTTAGGAATTCAGCAATGAATTATTTTTAATTGGCATTCTAGTATCTTCTGTGTATTAGGATTAAAAAAAATTTTTTAATTTTAAAAAAAATTGCATGTATAAAAGTGCTTTATTGTATAATATCATGTATGTTCTAATGAATTTTAACTATGAATTTTTTTCCCTACGTTATTAGCTGTTTAAAACTATAATTTTTATGGATTTAAAAATTTCTGAATGAGTAGGGAGCTGAATTGATTCGCTTAGTTAATTGTAGTTATGTATCGCAAAGAATAGATAATTTAAAAAAATGAATTACTAATTTCAGATTTAAAAAAGTATGGTAACACACTACAGTATAAATACAGTACCTATTTATTATATTGTACATTTAGATTTTCCTTGGACTTTTTTTAACAGAAAAAACGACTGCTCATATAGAATTTTAAGGATTATAATAATATTTAGCATGTAAGAATAATTCCCATTTGTGATTTTATTAAGACTATCTATCTTTATATACCATTTTTTTAATTCTTTTCTTTCTCGGGATGTACAATTTAAAAAATATGTACTGTGTTAAGAAGACACTTTTTTTTTTAAATATGTGATAAAAAGGAAATTCTTTTGTGTATATATATTAACATCTTTTGGTAGTGTTTTAATATTTAATATACCTTTTGTATATTGTCTTGATATATATTTATTTAAATACTTGAAAATAAATAATTGAGATTGTTCAGCAAATTGATTCTTGTAAATAAATAGGTTCAAGAAAATAATAGGTTTTCTTTGTTGTAAATAATAGGTTTTCTTGTTTTAATTCATTTTCAAGGAAATAAAAAAAAAGTTTGTTACAATCTTTTTTTTTTTTTTTTTTAATAATGCAATTATAAATTTTAATTTTCATAGAATTGTGATATTTGTGATTACATTCATTTGTAATATATCTTTTAGAACTTTTAAGTAAGATTTTTCTTGTTTTATCTTCGTTTAAACTTTTATTTTAAAATAAAAGGAAAATGTTAAGAATTTAAATTAAAAGTCTAAAAGAAGTTAAAACAAGAGAATTCATGCTTAAAAGTTCTAAAAGGTACACTGCGGCGTTTTTCCTAACAAAGTTTTTCATTTGAAATTGTTAATTTGTTTATAAAATACATTATGAAATTTGCTCTCTCTCTCTCTACTCCCCCCCCTTCTCCTTTCTTTTTTTTATTGTCTGCAATTTTACTTTGGTGTATTAAAGAATCTAATTTTGTTACCAGTATTTTTAAGGTTTCAGCAGCAATAAGTATCCTATATATGTCTATAATCAGTTATTTCCTATGTTTTGTCTTTTTGTATATTGCAGAAGTTTGCTGTGCCTTATTCATCGTATGATTGAATTTGTTGTTCGTGAAGGGCCTATGTTTGAAGCAATGATTATGAATCGGGAAATAAATAATCCTATGTTTAGGTAAAATGAGTTTTTAATTTAATAATTCTTGGTAAAAAATTAAATATGAATAAGCAGCACATAATTTTGTCATTACCTTTTTATAATACAATTTTTCGTGCTTTTATTGATTGTTAATACATGATTATTTCTTAATAATAAATCAAAATAATTAAAATTTCAAATTCCCTTTTTACCTTTAATTTGGGGTAGATTCAAGAATGTTTTTTTTTTTTTTTTTTAAATCATGTGCAAGTTTATTTTTATTAAAATTATATTGCAGTCAATTTTAAATACTATATAATTATTTTGGGTTATAATCTAATCTTTTGGTTATTATTATTTACAATTAAATTTGGTTAAATAATTGTTTAACTTAAGCTTGTTATTAACTCTGAAATGTGCTATTTTAAAATTATCATAGAGAGGTTAATGGAATATTTAGAGAATTTTTTTTTTTTAAGAAAAAAATGTGTAAAAAGTAATAAATAGTTATGATTTTTCTCATTGTCAAAAAAATATAAAAAATATATGTTATACATTTAAAGTAATAATGTCAAGAATATAATTGCTTTAAAAAACTGTTTAAATGCTGTATATATATATATATATCAAAGTTTGTATGTGTCTTCCTATGCACTGCCCTAATTTACATCCAAATTGGCAGGAATGCTCAATGGAATGGGGTATAAATCAACAGAAAAAAAATTTCAAAATTGGATCAATATTTGTTAAAAAATTACCCAATTTGAGATAAATTAGATTTTATCACAATTTAGAGACTTTTTGTTATTGAATTAATTTTTTTATACTGTTGTTGTCTGTGTTTTTGACCCTTCTTCTGTCCGGAATTCTCTATTCCTTGTTGTCAGATGTTCGAAATCTGATAACCATAGGCCTAGCCTGTCAGAGCGTGAGGTTTGGAAAAAAAAAAAGTTAAATGAACCTCACACTGGTTTTTATTGTTAAATTTGTAATGCCCTCTATGAAAAGAAAACTATTTAATCAAACCAGAATTTATTCTTAGTAAAGAACAGCACATAGATCTATAAAAAAAAATGTGGATATATCAGAAAATCAGAATTAATCTTAATAGATCAAGAATGACCAATGCTAGAATTAAAAAAAAAAGCAAAGATACTGCCTTAAGCAGATTTGAATCTAGATGAAAGAGTTAATAAAAAAAAAAAAAATGTTATATGTGTTAGTATAATGTATATATGTGTGTTATTTAAGTAAAGTTTCATTTTTTTTCTGACAGTTATTTTTAAATTAGTTTTAAAAAAGGAAAACATTTTCAATTCAATTAAATATTTTTCTCTCTCTCCCTTTTGAAGCAAAAAAAAAAAAAAATATTAAAAACTTCTTATTCTCTTTTCTTTGATTAGGTTATTTAATTTAACAATGTGAATCTTTCATATACAATATTTTAAATATGAATTAACGTTATAGATTTTTTAAAAATATGCATTTGATTAAAAAGAGTAGTTTTGCAGTCAAATTATAAATATAAATACATGAATTACAATTTCTAATTTTCATTTAGAAAAAGTTAAAGTTTTTTATTATAATTACAGATTTCTCTTTGATAATCAAAGTCCAGCTCATGTTTACTACAGATGGAGGCTTTATTCCATTTTAAAGGTATGGTATTTTTTTTAGATTGAATTAAATATATATATATATAAATAATGAAAATAAAAAGAACATAGGAGCACAATCACACACACACAAAACAAAAACCTGAGTGAATTAAAAACACAACCATTTTCCATGCCAAAAGCTACTGTTCTACCTATATTTTTACATGTAAATTTTGTAACAAATGATCATATCATTCACAAAAAAGAAATTCTGAGGTTCCTCAAATTCAAATCTCTAAAACGAAAATAGAAAATTGTTCAATATCCGAAATGCACATGAGCTGCAGAAAAGAAATTGAACATCATTTAATAGATATAAAAATCAAAATGTCAAATGCTAAAAAACTGCAATGATAGAAGGAAAAAAAATGATACAATAGGAAAAGATGTTAACCAGGAAATCTTTAAAACATCTCTATGAATTGGTGAACCCAAAGGAAATAAATTATAACATCCCATTGATAGTTTTATCAAGGAGTAGGTGTCCTCAAGATGTTATAAACCCTGTTTTATGCTCACTAGTTGAATGGGTCCAAGCATATATGCATATATATATATAGCAATATTGGGCAAGTTTTTATGTGAGGGAGCATCATAAGGTAGCTTAAATGTATAGTTTTATATTTAAAGTGTTTTTGTAATTACTACATTTTTTTTTTTTTTTAACATTTAATCCCTTTTAAGGTAGTTTACTAATTATTTCATTCATTCAGTAAGATATTTTTAGTTCAGTTGCATTAAAAAATTGCAATAGATTTAATTTTTAAATTGTATTAATCTTCCTCAAAATGTGTCAATTTTAATTGATTAAGGCCTTTCTTTTTATTGATATATTTTTTAATTGCAATACTTCACATGTATTGCAATTAAAAAAATTCATGAGTATTCATATTCTGATTTCATCCGTTGTTTTCTTAAACACATGTGAAATCTTTGTGCAATTTTGCTAAAGCGTTAATAGTATTCTTTAATATAATCATCCCTCTTAAATAATGTTTTTCCTTTTTATCTATTCTTCACAATTGTACTAAGTGTCAAAAACTAGTTATTGTAGAAAAATACTTTTACAATACATATGATGTAACACATAAAAATTAGATTAAATCCTAAAATTCAAAGCAATACTTTGATTTAGATAGCAATTGTTAAAACAGCCAATACAATTACAGTGAATATTTTACATAACTGAATTGAATTATTATACATGTGGTCTTTGTAAATAATTAATCTGATATGTGTATTTAATAGGTTATAGCATCAACTGCAATTATTATTAAAAAAAAGTAGTCTGATATATTTATGACTTATATCTATCTAAAATAATTGCTGTCATTAAATTGTTTCACATGTTATAAATTGTCATATATATTTTTTTAAACTTGCTATCTTAATGAAATTTTTTCCTAAGTTTAACAAGCATGCAAAAATAACTTCCTTTGAAATGTAGGAAAAAAATTTATAAGTTTTGTTAAATCTTATTGAGTAATTATATTAAAATCAATGCTCTAAGAAATTTTTTATATATATTTTCATAATAGGGTGATCATCCTAGTAAATGGCAAACAGAAGAATTTTGCATGTTCAAGAATGGTTCTATTTGGAGACCACCACCCCTTAATCCATATCTCCAGGGCATGCCTGAAGAATTGGTTGAAATACCTGTACCAACTAGCAAGCCAATAGAGCCTAAAAAAGGTTCTTTGTCTGACAGGTGGGAATTTGGGTATTGTCCAAATCAGCTATCCAATAATTTTCATTCAAACTCCTTTTATTTGCATATCTTAGGGTCTTTTTTATTTCTATCATAATTTTTTTTTAATAAATTTTCGGAGAATGTATATTGTCTCTAAAAATATTATATATGTATATTTTTTGCTTGAGATTTTTTTATTAAGTTAATATTAAATAAAACAAATAATAGAGGGTTCATTAGAAAAGAAGTTAATAAGATTTACAATGTTTCTTATAATGTTAAGTGTAGGGAAATAGTTAATGCATTAATTTAAATTAATTAAATCTGTTTTTTTTTTCTTTTTGTTCTTGTTTCTTTTATTAGTTTTTTTTATTTACTATATGCAACAATGCAGTAATAGTTATAAAAATATGAAATAGTGGAAAAAATTAATGTGTATGTTTTAAATATTTTTTTTACTGTGCAATATAGTTGTATTGTATTGCATTGCAATATTTGTAATCTATTTACTAAAACTTCCATTTGTATTAAATTGTAATTTTGTTTTTATCTTTTGAATCTTTTTAGTACATTTCATTTCTTTATAAAATGTATTTTTTATTTATATTTCTTTTTCTTTATTCAAAACTTGAATGAAATATTAATGCATTTAAATTTAAGTTATTTTAATTTTTTTTTAATTTTAATCTAGTATTATTTGGCTCTAATGTTAGTAAATCAACAATTAAAAAAAGTAACAAATTATTAAATATTGATAGAATGTGGAACTAAATGCTGAATAATAGTTCATTTTAAATGAATATAATTATTATTTAGAAAATCTAAAATGTTTAATATTTATATTTAAATTAAATTAAAAGTTTTTTTTTGTTTATATTATTGATCAAGGAAAATTGCTTTATAAAAAAATTATTTATATTTCCATCTGGAAAATATTTCTCTGTTACATAATCTTCACAAATGTAGTTTTTCCTTTTACATTTTAATTTCAGTCAAAGAGACAAATTAGAAGAATTATTACGCCATATTACACCAGAAAAGTTAAAAATTGCTGAAGCAATGATATATTGCATCGATCATGCTGAAGCTGCTGAAGAAATCATTGATTGCATAGGGGAATCAATAGCTAGTCCTGAAGCTCCTTTATTCAAAAGTAATTATTATTTAATAAAACTAATGTTTTTAAATGTGTGTTAGAATTTTGCATTAAATGTGGTGCATGCAACTTATTTAGAATCAAGTTCAAGTTATTACCTATTATATGAAAATATTTTCATTAAAAAAATCTTTTTTAATTTTATTTATTATGTGTTTTTATTCCTTTCAGATTGGAAGATTATACCTGATATCTGATATTTTACATAATTGTAGTGTAAAAGTCACAAATGCATCATTCTTTAGAACAGGGTATATTGATCATTTAAAATTTTTAATTTAATTGCATATTTTGCTATGAATATTTTATTGCAAAATTTATATTTATATTTAATCCTATTTGTGATTTCAATGTCAGAATTTTTATAATAGTTTTTCGTATAAAAATTCTTTATTATAAGCTATCTTTATATATAATAATTATAAATATTGCACACAGTAATATAATTTGTATTATTAGAATAATATTTCTTTATTCTTATTTTAATATAAATGCCAAAATAAGTGTCTCTGTTTAAGAGCAATAGTTTATTGTCTGTTATGTATAGCATATGTATATTATATTACGTAGGTTTCAAGATAAGTTACCTGAGATTTTTAAAGATCTACATGAAATATTTCAAGGGATTGATGGTCGATTAAGAGCTGAACAATTTAAAGTAGGGTATACCATTTTCTTTTATTCTAAACTATTTTTCTTATTATATTTTTAAAAAACTAATTTATTATATTAATTTTGTATTTTATTTATTACACTTATGCATACATAGCAATATGCTCATAACTGTAGCAGTTTCAATACACAATTCATATTTCTTTTATCGATATAATTTTTTTTTTTTTCCAGCAACGTGTTGTTAGCTGCTTCAGAGCATGGGAAGAGTGGGCAATTTATCCCAGTGATTTTCTCATAAAACTTCAGAATTTATTTTTAGGTTTAGTTCCAATGGTAAGGCTATTCTTTTTCCTTTGATTGTTTGTCTTTATATATAATTATTGCATTATTATATTGCTAAATATGTAAAGACAGAAAATAGAATTTTTATTTTAGTATATCATATATAAAAGTTTCATTAAAGCTTTTCAATCTAAATCATATCAACATTTAATATATTTAACTGCATAGCCCGGTGATTTTATTATTTCTCAGGCATAGTAGCAAGATATTCTTAAAATGTTATCTTTTTTTAAATTAAGCAAAGATTTTTACAATAGCCTTAAAATAAGTAATAGGGAAATAAAAAGATAATAAATGTAAACAAAATTGCATTAACATTTCTATGTGTTTGTTACGATGAAAATTATTAAATTGTGTTCATGCTAATAATTAAAATATAATGTTTAATAAAACAATCTTTTGATACATTCTTAATTTAATTCATTTTCTACATTACTTAATATTACATTGAGTATTAAGAAAAAAACCAATAAGCATGCCAAAGATTTGCTACAACTCATGGCAAACATTGTTACTTTATAATTAACTATGATTTAATGGATTTGACACAAAGGAAGACTATCCATTTTAATTAGTTGTATATGTATATGCAAAATTATATATATTTATAGAATAACCTAAGATTAGCAAGTTAATATTTTATTAATAAAATGCTTTTAAAAAAATATTTTGCACAAAAATGAATAATACTCATTGTCATGGTTCTTTCCAATCTGATTTTATTTTCTACTCAATAAAAATAATTATGTTTATATCATTAAAATTTTCATTTGTTAACATGATTTATTCTTAAAAAACATTTTTTAATTCTTTATTTTTCTCTTTTTTATATCTTTTAGTCTCGTGACGGGAATGAAGATAGTAATTCGTCCCAAGCCGCACAATTGCATAATACAGATGCTGAACTCCCATCAGATGATATTGATGGTGTTCCTTTGTCCACTGATGACATAGATGGCGTGCCTTTAGATGGACCTTTAAATGAAGACAGGGATGATATTGATGGCATACCTTGTAAGTGTATTACCATTAAATTCTTATTCTGTTTGTCATAGTGTAGTAGGTGTATTTGTTTTTAATGGTGTTTAATTGTAAGTGGTTTTTAATAAATATTATTAAAAATAATACAGCAATTAATGTTATAAGTTGTGGTAAGATATCCAACTTTTTCCCTCATATGTATTTTTCATGTTATAATTTGAAATATATATGTTGCTAGCAATGTATGAAAACAAACATTGTATAGAATGTTGGTCGTTTTTTGGGCAAAGTATAAAATGGCTGCATTATTTTATTTTTTTCCTTGTTCTTGCCTAGAAATTATAAAGAATGACAATCGCCTTTTCACAGCTCTCATTTCAGGTTTTATTACTTATTTTGTGAGAAAGATAATTAAATGCAATTAAATTTGATTTCTTTTTATTGTAACAAGTAGATTAAGATTTCTCTCAATAAGAAAATCCCACACTTTATTTAATAATTCTTATATATATATATATATATATCTTTCAACACAAACCTTTTCAGGACTTTATTAATTATTTTTTTTTTTTAATATTTTGCCTATCCATATAATGTTTAGGGTATAAAACATATATCTATTATAAATGTTACTATTTATTTTGTTTTAATATTTAATTGAGATTTACTTTTAGTTAGAATTCAGATATTTAAAGCATATTTAAAAATATTCTGCCTAATATTATTTAAAAAAATAGAAATTAAAAAAGTTTTATGTAATAAAAATAAACTGATGTGCCTTATGAATATGAAAAGCATTTATAAATACTGCTTCAAACAAACAAACTTGCTAACAAACCTTCAGGTGAAATATTTAAAAATTTTGGTTGATTTCATGTTCATTATAAAATTATACAGCAGCTTAAAATTTGTGAGCTTTTTAGCTACTGGAATAGCCTGATAAGGGGTAAATTCGTATGTAGATAACGATGTGGATTTTGATTTATTCTTCGTTGATCATTCTCTAATATGATTTCATTACTTGCTTGGTTATTCAAACACGAGTGACATCATTGTAAATACATAGATGTGAACCCATCCATTAATCTTCATTAATCTTACTCATTTTTTGATCACCTGTTGTAACTTGTTTTCTCCTTAGTCAATAATCTTAAAATATTACTTTAAAGCAATAGCAAAACAGTTTGTTTCACCTTTTAAAAATTCAAACTTTGAGGTGGTAATACTCCTACTGGTGAATCACTCTTTTTTATAAATGATTTCCTTTTACATTTGTATCAATAATTTCGCAATACGCATCAAGGAGAGAGTGACAATGCTACAATTTTCTAGCCAAAGGGGTCAGATATTGCAGCTGGGAAGCTGAAAATTTAAGGATTAGCAGTAATATCTTTTCAATATCATTATTTGAGATTATTTGCAATAGGAAAGTGAATGTTATATTAATAATAATAAATGTTTTATTTTAATCAGAAGTATTAAAATATGGTAATCGCATTGCTCATTTCATTTATATAAATTTATAGGACAAAATTGAATAATATTTCCAGAAAATATTTTTAAAAATTCTTTCTACAAAAAAAAAAAAATAATAATAATAATAATAAATAAGTTCAAATAAATATAACATATTTAGAATTCCTTAGTCAAGAATGTAAATGCTTTTAAAAATGGGAAAAACCTATATTATCTTTAATTTATAGATAGTCTATTGATGATTTGTAACTTTATTATGTGGGATGTATGAAATTAAAGTTAGTTTTTAAACTGCTAGGATATGTGAGTATATATACTTAGAAAATAGCCCAGCACTACATCAGGATATATTATCCATTAAAATGTATTCATAGCCTAAAACAAATCATAACAATTGTTTCCCTTCTATCAAACTTTGATAGTTTCATAATTTCCATGTATATTTATTATCAAATTAATTTATGCAAAAGTAATCTTTTGACTCAAAAAGTTTGGTCTATCATTTTTGCAAGTTGCCAATTTTCCAATCATACAGGAAAACATTAACAAAATATCCAAAATTCCGGCAACAATAGATGACTTTTCAATTTAGATGATGCATTTTTGTCTTTTCAGATGCACTCTTTTATGATCCAGAACTACATATTTCTGTTTCTTTTTACTGTTTTATCATGAAAAGTTTATGATTGATCTGAAACTTCTCTAAAAGCAACACCAGTTACTTTCCCTCTGATGTCTTTAATAGGTACCCTAGCTGCACATGAATATTCCCTTTCAATGAATTCCTTAACTTTCAACACAGAACAAATTATTTCCATTGAAAACCAGTCTGAAAACTTCATCAATGAAAAACTCAGCTTCTTTGACATCTTGGTTGTGAGAAGTGATCTGTCACCAATTCTCCAGCTCCTGCTACTTGAGATAAGAAACAGAATAAAATAATCTTTCTTATTATATCATTTGTGTCTTCCTTTTTCATATGTTCATCCTATTATCCCAAATACTTCTCCAGTAACTGGAAAAATTCAGGAGTTATCAAAGAATTTTCATGCCCTCTACTATTGCCATACATACCTGGATAAATGACCTAAAATCATACTTATCTGTCCAGCTGATAAGTAAAATATTTTCAAGTTTTATCCTTGAAACTATAGATGATCTCTTGAAATTTATTTAACTTTAATTTTTCTGCAGCATTTCCACTACCAGAATTTTTTATTCTCTCGTAACTGTAGAAATATCCTTCACCAATTCTGTCAGAGAAAATACTTTAATGATGTTAGTTTGTTATTTGAAGGAAACATAATTATGATTTACTATTTTATGGGCTTTAATTATTATTTATTGACAATAAAAAAAAAATGCTCTCCACACATAGTCAACCTCTTTCCAGCACAGTCTATCCTCCTCCGCCCTTTTTCTTCCCAATATCTGTCCTCCAAATGTGAGCAATCTAATAGCCACTGGGGTACCAAGAATGTCCCAAAATAGGATGACACTCAACAGTTTACTGAACTTCACATATTCTTTTTGTAATTCTAGATTGTACTAGTAAAGATTGGCAGCTTATCTTTTTTAATGCTTTTTTTTTTTTTTAAATTTATTTAAATAAAATATTTTGTATTCAAGTATATCCTTAGTTATCATCACATATGACTTTTCCGATTATAAGGATATTTCGTGTAAAAGTTTTGTTTTATTCTAAGTTTTTTTTTTTTTTTTTCTTTGTTCTTCTGTGAATTGATATAATTGCATATTAAAAAAATATTTTCTTTATAGTAAATGAAGATTTAGATGGTCAGCCATTGGAAGATGAAAGACCTTCAAGCACTCCTGATATATCTTCCAAATTCAAACCATCAAAGTGGGAAACAGTTGATCCAGAAACTGTTGAAGCACAAGGTAATTAACTTTTATTAGCTGTTTAATATTTGCATTTGTGTATTCTATTGGATTTTATCTATATTAATTCATCTTAATCAGTGTTGCCAGAATAACTGTTTTCAAATGTGCATTTTCAAAACTTTAAATCCAGTGCCCTTAAAATCTTAACATATACGTGTAAATCATATTTCAGCATTTTTATTAAATATTTTTTAATTTATTTAAACAACTTTTTCCTTGTTATAATATTAATAAAATATTATTCAAAATGATTTTAGATTATGTAATAATTTTAAATACTATATAGACTGCTATTCAAATTAGAAATGAATACATAAAAAAAAAAAAAAAAATTGATTTTATATGAAAAATTATAAATTTGATAACTTGTAGTTAATGATACTTAATTTAAAATGAATTCAAGTTTTAGTGATTTAGCTAAAAACTGTCCATTTGTTTTTTAAAAAGTCTTTCTTTTTTTTGTGTATATAATAACGTATAGGAAGCAAATGCCATTTCCTCTTTACTCTTCTAAAATGGAGAGTATGTAATTTTTAATTGTTGTATATTTTGAAATGTATAATTAATTTAAAAATAAAATGTTAAATTTCATTTAAGTATTTTTTTTAACCATTATTTTTATATCTGTAGCAATAACCACTTCAAAATGGGATCTTTTGGAACAAAATGAAGATCAGGAACAAGTTGATGATATCGATGGCCAGTAAGTTTGACAAATATTTCAAGTGTAATTTGTTAATTGTTCTAACTTCAAATATTTAAGTGGAATTCTGCAAATATTAGTTAGCTTTTGAATAAAATTATTAATATTTTAAAACTAAATATCATTAATTTTCAAAGTTTAACAAGTTTAGCAATAATTAAGAACAACCATTAGTTATTTTCCCAGATCCAAACTAATTGCTGTTCTGTGTTAAATTATAAATCATTTTGCTTATTATAACCTGAAAATGTATGTATAATTAAAAATGGCTATTAATGCTCCTCTAAGTATTTAAATGTATTAACATGTTTTCATAGTTAACCATCTTAGCTGTTTGATCCAGACTTGTAACAAAATTTTAATTAAAATTAGTTATGGTAAATATTTGTTTTTTTATGATTTTCAATACTTTTAAAACCAAAAGGATCGGCTAAACTTGACTTGTTCTTTTGAGATTTGCTTCCTTAACTCAATTTATTATTATTTCAATTAATTATCACTTTAATGAGAATCAAAAAAAGTATTATCACGCTACCATAAAACCCAAAATTCATGAATGCATGATAGACTTTCAAATTTTATAGATCTCATGTTAAGCCTAAATAAGATTTTAAAAAGAATGAATTATAGTATTGCAAGATATTTCTAGTGACCAAAAGAAAATAAGCAGAATAAATATAAAGAGAAGAGTTGAATAGTTGAAATTACTGATCGACTGGATCACAACATTGCAAAATTGAAAAGGGTGCAAGAAAATTTAAATAGCAACCAAACTGAAATGAAAGTTGGGATTTCCTATTGTTTACAAGGTTATGTAATATGTATCCTCAGACATAACAAATTACCAAGAAAAAGATAGAGTACTTGTATTTGTAGTTTATTTCTTAGCTCTTCTCATTTCGTACATTGGAATAAAATATGTTCTACAGTTTCTGGTGTTTTTCATAGACACAAAGGAGATGGGCTGAGACAATACAGTTAAGCATTGGATGGTGTTTTTTTTTTTTCCTCTGAAATTAAATGTAGTATATCTTTTCGATTTATTGGGAGAAAGTTTAAGACAATCTAAATTAATGAAATCTTGAGCATATTTTCCACTTACCCATTAATATATTGTATTTTGTAAGGGTTTTTGTTGTTGAAAATTAGATCCTCTGGAAATTTGTAATGATTAGGGTAAATATTTGTTTAATTTTAGAGGAATTACATTTCTATAGTGCTAAACTTTATTTTAACTTTTATCGATTTTTCCAAATAATAATTAATTTAATTATATACAGGCCAATGGATGACACTGCTTCAACTCAGGATGAATTTTCCCAGCATGAAGATGACAACAGCCAAGATTCTATCAGTGTAATTGAACAATTCAAAACAGATCGTAATGAACAACGTAGAACAAAATTAAGGGAAATGGAAGTATGTTTTGATTGAAGTTAATAACAATTTCTATTATACTATAAAAGCAATGTTCAAAATAATTTTTTTCAAATTATATTAAAGATAAGCAGAAATGCATTATTGATGTCCTTTTAGATAAAATGAATGTTTATATTGAAAGATTTAATTTTGTTTATAGCACTTATACAGAAAATTTTTCATTCACATGAAAAAGGGTTATTTTATTTTGCCACTATTTATATATATTGAGCATTTATACATAAATATTATATTTATTAAAATTTGGTCCTTTTGTAAAAATTTTGAAAATGAATTGTTAGCAACTATAGATAAATTGCAAATGTATTAAAAATAATTTCATGCTCAAAAATTATTAATTTTTTATTCTATAAATCTTTGCTGATCATATATTAATCATTATCTAGGCGAATATTCACCTTTGTCCAACATACTTACAATTTCATAGAAAAAAGTTTTCCTGTTCTCTACTCATCTATTTCTATAAAATAAATTCCATTGCTCATACCATTTATTTAATTTAATAGCTCATATTTTTATTGATTTTGGTAAAAGTTTTATTTTTCTTATAAAACATATTTTTCATGGGAAATTCAAATGTAAAAATAATATTTAATCATTTAAAATCATATGTATAGTTGTATATTTTGAAAAGTTTGAGTTTTTATTTCTATTTTTGCACCTTATTGAAAGAAATAAAATAAATTTAAGTGATGTAAAAAATTAATACATGTATCTAATAATATAATGTATGTATCAACATTTTCCTTCTGTCTCTTTTATTATTTCGGGAGGTACTATATCAAGTAATACTTCATGTATATTTTTTTCATGTGCGAGTTCATTTTTGTTTTTAAGTTCGTGATTATATTTTTGTAATTAACTAATTTGTAATAATTTTAGATGAAAGTAATGAAATATCAAGATGAACTTGAATCAGGAAAAAGGTCACGAAAACCTTCTATGAAATTAAGTGACCAGGTGGAACATTATAGACAAAAATTATTAAAAGGTATATTATTTTTAATATACAGGTGTTTTTTTTTTTTTTTTTTTTTTTTTATTCAATCATTAGATGTGGATCATAAAATTAAAATCAGTTGTTTAGAGTTCAGTTATTTATCAGTTAATATTAATGTATTGGATACTTCAGTAATGCAGAGAGGCTAACTTCTATTTATTCTCCATAGTTATTATGGAAAGTAATAAAAATTTTGAATTAATTACAGAAAAACTAACTCTTTTGCAAAAATTTAAACAATGCCATTTGGATTTTTATTTTCTAACTGTATGAAATAAAACAATTTTCATAAGTTTTGAAGAAAAAAATAGTATGAGCTTTCATAAAAAAAATAGAAATTTTTTTTTAATATTTTTCCACTGTTAGCAGAAAAAAACTTAGTCTGAGATTCTGTCAGAGATTCTAATGAAAGTCTCATTTAAGGTTGGCATCTCTGATGTTTTTGATCTTTTAATTTTGAGATTTGTAAAACATACCTAATTAATAATGCTATATTTTTCAGAAAGTAAAAAAAGTTCATGAGTTTTGTCATGTTTTTTGTGAAACAACTGAATAATTAATAGTTGAAGTTTTTTCATTGAGCATTTTTTTTTTAGGCTCATACTATAAATTAGATATTAAATTGTTGCTTCTGTATAAAAAAATTATATGTAAGCAAGATATAAAAATTATTTATTATAGTTATTGTGAAAAGGCAAATAATTTAGAAGTTCTATTTTGTAATGAAAAAGAAAATTGGTTTTTAATCAACAAATTTTCTAGATTGAACGAGAATCAAGGTCTGAACGTGATGGAAGTGAACGAAGTCATAAACGGTTCAAATCTCATTCTTCATCTCCACTTGTTCGCACTCATTCTCCATCATCAGATGAAGGGGATCACAGTCCTAGTTACTACAGTATGCCCAAGAAAATAAGTCCTCGAAATGTACCAATGTCACTTGCTGAAAATATACATTCCCCTCATAAGTCATATAGGTCCCATTCTCCTAAGAAAAGTAGGCGGTAAGTAGCATGATATATAGGGTAATCTTTGATTTTTGACAGGATTCTGCTCTTTGACATCAGTTGAGGGTCTATTTGTCTTTTAATTTCAATTTAAAATTTTTCAAAAATTACTGTTGCTATTTAAAAGAAATTATGAAAAAAAAAAATTATTATAATGTATTTATTCATTATTTAAAGTGGATGCAAGCAAAACTTCTCAACATGATCTTAAATTAATTATATAAGAATCTGAAAAAATTTCAAATTGTCATCTTTCAGGCAATCACCATATTCATAAATTCTTATTTCACCTCTATCAATAAATACATTATTAATCCAGTTTTTTCCAATTACACATTTTTATTTTTATTTCTAATTATCTCAATGAAAAACTTAATAACCATAAATTATCATAATTGGGAAATAATATTAGATTGTAAGTATAATAAGATTACATATACAGTCAAACCTGTATTTGGGGGGGGGATAGGGACCACATCAAAAAGAATATCTTGGAACTCCATAAGTAGCTATAAAATATATAGCTTGGAACTCATTTTTTAAAAAAAAATTATGCTATAAATAGGGACTGCATAGAAAATATATAAATCAAATTCTCACGATGTAGCACTACCTTGCATCTAATAACATTCTTGGTAATGCAATATAATATGTGAGCCATCTGTTAATTTAAATTTTTATCATTATATGCATTTGATAGAATTTGCTTCATATACCACACATAAAAATCATACAAAAAAAAAAAAGAACTCATAAAAACAAGTTTGACTGTATTCATTTAGTGATATTTAAGTAGTATTAATGAAATTGGTCATTATAAAAGAATGGTTTTAATTATTATGTTGTAATTTTGCAAATAAACATGTAGAATTATTATTTTTTTTTAACTTTATATTCATTATAATGGATATATGCGTATAATTTAATACTTCTTTTAGAATGTACAACTCCATATGATTGAAATTTTCTTTGTTTATTAAAGACTGCACCCTCTCCCCTTCCTTTTAAGGTTTCCGTTTTGACAAATTAGAAAATATTCTAATTTGCATGCAAAATTAACTATTTATTTTTAATTAAAAAATTAATGCAAGTATTTCAGAATGCCCTTAATTCTCCTCCCTTCAATTTTGATATGTTAAAAAACTTTTTATTATAGACTACGGCATGTTCCATAAATTATTTTTTTCATTTGCACTGTGTAAGTTGTATAATTTTTATCAATTTTTAAAAAAATATATCAAAATGATTGTTGTAAGTTAATGCATTTTATATTTAGCTAAAAAAAAAAAAAAAAAAAATGTACCTCATTTGTTTTTGAAGTAGAGAAAAAAAAATTAGGATGCATTTTTAGGATTTTTTTTTTTTTTTCCCTTTCCTTTTAAAAATAAAGGTGCCAGTATTGTATTTGAATTATGTATTCTGTACATGATTGTGCTAATGTTAGATTTCTATTTCACAGATCTAGAAGTCGTAGTCCCAAACGATCACGACGATCAAGATCAAAATCGCCTTATAAGCGTCGTCTTTCTCCAGAATCACCTCCTTTAAGGAAACATAAGTCAAAGAAGAGCAGACATTGATAGTTCTAATTATTTTTCAATACTTTACTGTCATTGTTAAAATCATTTTGTGCTTTTAATCATTATAGATAAACAGCACAAGAAATATTCAGTTGACATACACATTTATTAAAAATGCATAAATATGGAAAGTTTTAGTTTATCAAGAGTCATATGAAATTTTGTAACTTCAGCTATAATAGATAAATATATAATTAAAAACATTGAATTATGACCTACTATTTAAGTGGTATTTTTCTTTTAATTGGTTTAAAAATTGTTCCTAACTAACTTATATGTTTAAATTCATCATTTTGCTAGTGGAAATTTTTATGATGCTCAAAACTATGAGTATTATATTTTGTGTACATAATTTTTAAAGAGCTCATTTTTACATAAAAATATAATTTTCCATTTATTAATATATAAATGACTAAATCTTTTCTAATGTGTTATGTCTCTCGTTTTTAGTTTCGTCTTATGCGTTTCTTTTTCATGTTGTAAATTTCTTTACATACGTTTCTATTTTGTGTTGTAAATTTCATTTTAAGAAGTTAAACCATTTTTAAAATACATCGTTTGTTTCTTCTTGGGATATTTCATGGAAGCAGTTTTAACTTCAAATTAATATATAAGTATAGAAGTTTCATTATTAATATATTATTTTTCATTTGATAAGTGCCTTGTGTGCTATATACAAGATATATAACTTCATACTCCGCTACAGTAGCATAGTATACTACTAATGAACTACATCATTTTCAATAAATATGATGATTATCGAAATATTTTTGAAACTGTAACCGAACTCTTCCACTTATGCATTTTATGTATATCTTGGGCTACTTCCTTGTATTATTACCGTTGAAAAGCACTACTTTGTATCTCTTGCTGGGATTTGTTATTTGTAAAATAAATTGGATTAATTTCCTACAAGCCTAATTACTGGAAGTATTTACTGAAAAATAAACTAATTTTTTTCCAATTGATAAAAAATGGTTAGTAAATAACATTTAGTGCTTGTTATTCTCTGGATAAAATGCTTATTATTCTGAAATGATGAATGGGAAAAATACTAAAGAAGAGAAATTTAGTCTACAAAGATTTTAATGTATCAGAACTAATAAAAAAAGTAGATTTAGATAAAACAAGAATTTCTTGAAGTGCAAACTATTAAAAATGGGATTCTCTGAAAAAATAGATAATGAATTGCAACCTCTTTACAAAGAAGAACATATTGAAACTACAAATGAATAAAATGAAAAAGTTGCTGTTTGAAAATTTCATGTGGGTGAAGAATTTGTTTGTTAAAAAAAGAAGCAAAAGTAGAACATGTTAAGCAAAGCATACAATTAAATGAGTCTAAGCAATTAGATAGTATACAAGTTAAATATTCCTAAATTTTATGATGATATAAATATTAGCGTTTTGGAATGGTTTGGATTCTGCCATTTATAACAATGACTTATTAAATAAGGTGAATAAATTTAATAATTTCAAAATGCACTACGGTGTTATTGCTTTGAAATACTGTTGGAAGAGTTTTCTATGTGATTCTGCTATTGATTTGTTAATGGAAAAATTTGTAAGAAACTATTTATTTATGCGTATACTGAATGATATTTATGCTTTTAGAAAATTTCATCATAAATGAGTTTAGAAAGTTTAGATTTTAAAATGGAAAATTGTTCCGTTATTCTAGGTCCAGTAATTTGAAAGGCTCTTATTCAAGATATTCCTGTAGAATTGAATAAAATGAAAATGTGTATTTTGTAATAGTATTGTACTTTGAAACCTTGGCTTTCGAAATCAAAAAAACATGCAGTGATGATGAGTAATAATCTTAACAATGTCCCTGGTTTCCAACATCAGCCTGTCTCGATTTTACTTTTTATATAGACATAACAGCTACAGTGTAAAAAGGAAGTATTTCTTTTGCTGCAGAATTAATTTCCAACCATTGTTAAAGAAAATGAAAGCATATCACTTGCATATTTTGTAAATTGTTTATATATATATCTATCATTTTATAGCATCTTTTTTTGCATTAGATAATTTTAGTTCTAATTTTAAATATGCAATTAATTTATCTTTAGACTAAATAAAAATATATTAATTAAAAAAAAATTTAACTTGTTTTAAAGGTTTCAGAAAGGTTTGGAAAAATATGAATAAGTGTTTAAAGAATGAGAAGAAAAGATGTTTTGAAGGAGTAATATCTTATTCATAACAATATGGATAAGATATTTAAGTCTCAGATATACATTATTTGCCTCATCAAGCTGTCAAAGGAAAACTTTACTGCCAAAATAAGACAGTTTTTAATGGTTCAGCTTGTGTTTGTAATATTTATTTTCTTGAATGTCTGTGTCGTTTAGAGGACCTAATTTCGTTAAGCTGACTCCAGCAGGTAAAACATTAGTATTATTGGTTAGCTGTTAACATTGGTATTACTGAAGAGCATTTTTGAAAATAGCGGTATATAAATGGAACACAGACTATTTGTGCTTCTTGTTATACAAAGAACTTGATCTAGAAAACGAAATTATTATGTATTATAGAATTGTTTTTGGTATTAATTACAGTCCTTTTATGTTAGTTGGAATACTACTCACCATTTCAATCAAACATCTAAAGATCTCAGATAACTGTTAAAGATCCTTTTTGTATAGGCAAGTGCGAGACAAGTGTTAATTCTATAAACTGAAATATTTTTGCAACAAATCACAGGGGTTATTAGAATCAGCTCAATTTAATCCACATGGTTGGAAACAAAGTAAATTGTTAAAAAAAAATGTATTGAATCAAGAAGAACATGAAGAATTGCATAATGATGAAGTAGGAATTCCTTTGCTAGAACTATCTTGGATTACTGATGAAGATATTTCATATATTACTTTAGAAAATTTAAATTAGAAGACGAACCTGTTATAGAAGGAAAATATTGTCATTAACTCATCGGATTTTTTTTTATCCAATAGTTTTCACTTGTCCTGTGACATTAGTTCAGAAGAACGTATTGCAAAATGTTGGAAAATCAAAATTTCTTTGGACACTAAACTGTCAGAAAACATCAAGATGTTTAAGAAATATTAAATCAAGTCATTGAGTTAAAGAAAATTTTTGTACCTCAAAGATTATTCTGACATTCAGTCAGGTAAAAATACCTATTCACATCTTTTTGTGATACTTGCAAAATGCCTTGTGCTATTTCAATTTACTTTTTTTAAGAATTGAGTTTAAAAATCAAGTGCCTTTCCAACATGTTCAAACTAAATCCATAGTAATTCCCCTAAAGAAAATAGTAATGGAGAATAGAATTATTAGACTATTGTATTGGAGCAAGACTGGCTATAATACTATTAAGAACAATTTGAAACTTCAAAGTGTTGAAATGTTATATATATTTATCAGACTCTATGGGCACTTTACTTTGGATCAAGAAAGATGGCCCATGGATGAAATTTATTGAAATACATGTAGAAAAATAAATTTGAAAATTTTCTAAAATAACTTCTTGGAAATTTGTTCTTAGTCATTAAAATCCAGCCAACTTCCTCATGAAGTTGCAATGCTGAAAGAGTTGATAAAACCTTGATTGTTGAAGGACCTCTATCAATCTTCAGAAAAGTGGCCTATTTTTGAAGTGCTTCCTGATTTAGATTTTGTTATATCTGCATCTAAAACACTTAAAGTGAAAATTTTGGGATTTATGCTAAGAATTTTGTTTTACAAAAAAGATAAAAAGAAGTATTGAGTTACATCATTTCATAAGTCAAATATCACGAAAAATGCACAGAAATCTTTTAATACAACCTATTTAGATCCAGGATGGTCTTCCAAGAGTTAAGACAAAAATTGCACCTAGAAAAGGTTGAGAAATTTTTTTGATATCCTACTTGCTACCATTTAAAAAAAACATATGGTTGACAACATGTTGAACTTTGCCATGTAGGTATACAAGTCTTGATGTCTACATTGCAAGAAGAATATTGGATTATAAAAAGTAGGAAGACTACTCATCAAGTCATCGGTTTTTGCATCTTATTGATGTGTTATGTATATTTATCAGACTCTATGGGCACTTTACACTGGATCAAGAAAGATGGCCAATGAGTGGCATTTATTGAAATAGAATTAGAAAAATAAATTTGAAAATTTTCTAAAATAACTTTATAGAAATTTGTACTTGGTCATCAAAATCCAGCCAACTTCCTCACGAGATTGCAATGCTGAAGAGTTGATAAAATCTTGGTGGTTGAAAGAACCTAGTTTAAAAACATCTACAATCTATAAATGTTCCACTTTATAAAGATCAAATAAAAGAAGCTATTATAAAAGATAATAGAAGCATTATTATAGATCTGTGTGGACAATAAAAAGTATTGGATTGTCTTATTTTGTGCTGTTGAATTAGAACATTCGATACAGTTTCTACAGATAGCTTCATATTAATTTTAAGAAGCTTTATCTTTTATAGAAGAACTTGTAGAATCTTTACTGATAATGGTACAAATGTAGTTGGTCCATTTAATGAGCTGAAGTCTGTTAACTGGAAAAAAATATAATAATGTATTGCTATTAAGAAGATAAATTAGAAATGAATTCCACCATCCACCCTATTGTAGAGTAGGTTTTGGGAAAAATTTATTGGTATGCTAAAAGGAATATTGAAAAAAAAAAAACCTTGTGTAAAGCTAATCACCATTATGAAGAAATGCATTATGTTATGTACAAAGTAGAAAGCATAATTAATTCCAGACTGATAACATATCTGCCTGAAAATATGGAAGATCTATTGTACTTACTTCAGCAATGTTCCAGAAATAAAAAGAAGTTTGGAAGCCAGATTTAAGTGAGATGGATTTAAAAGATTATTTAATCTTTTTATATATTTAATCTTTTATGTATAGACAGAAGCTTTGCCAAGGCTTCAGAAGATGGTTTAGAAATGAATACCTTGATCAACTAAAAGAATTTTCCAGACATCAGAAAGAAATACAAATTAAGGGAGATAACATCTTGATTGGAAATGGCAACACAAAGACTAAATTGGTCTTTTGTAAAAGTGGTGAAACTTTTTCCTGGAAAAAAATGTTGAAATGAATAGGTAAAAATATTTCATGAAGCCTATACAGTGCCTATATTCATTAGACATTCAACAAGTTGAAATGTATGTCTTGCGGAGTAAAGCTTCACTATCTTGTTCCTTTAGCAACAGCAAGTGCTCCAACATGGATAATTCCATGACAAATCCATTAACTGAATTCTCCTTTTGACAGATTAAATATAAGTGCTATTTATCATTGATCCCATTATGGAAGAATTCTGTCATTCCCAAAACAAATGGACTTAAAAGTTTGACTTTTACTTCAAAGGTTGGGTGCTAAAAATGTACATGACTGTATTCAAACTCCTTCATTCACACAATTTTTGTTACTTTCTTGTATGGCTTTAACCAGTTAAAAACACTGCTTTGTATCTTGCTAGCATTTTTCATTTAATTATTTGTTAAATTAATTGGATTAATTAACTATATACTTAATCTCTGGAAGCACTAATCATACTGTTGGATGTGAAAAAAAGGTAGGAAAAATCCACCAAGACTAATCCATTCCACATTCTAATTGATAAGAAATAATATAAGTTTTTGTGATCAAAAATTGTATTTTTATTAAATTAACATTAATGGATTAAAAAAAAGCATTAATTGTTATAAGGGCAAACAAAGGTGAAGTATTCATTATTAAAAAAATTTAAGAGGCTTTATATCAATTTAGCTTATTTTTCAAAAGACTACTAGAATCAAGTGATACAATGACTATTGACTTCCATTTGAACTATAGTATTAAGTTAATTAGTTTTTTTTTTTTTTTAAACACTAATAAACCAAAAGTCTTCACAAAACTGTCAAAAAAGATTGAGGCAGCTTTTAAGATCTGGAATTATTTACTATACAATGTGCATATATATATTAAGATAATTTGTTAATAAAATCATGCACATGGAAAATATAAAAGTATAATAAAAATCATTCTCTTTGAATTAAGTGTTCCAGAATCATTTAAATTATGCTTTGGTTGAAAGTAATACATTTCTAAAAATACCAACTGAATCAGGTTTATAATACAGGTTGTTTTGGTTAAAGATATTTCATAACTTAATATTGAACTGGATACTTTATACTGAAAGATTTGTGTATAATTAATTATTAAAAGTGCTTCTCATTTGATTTGGGATTTCTCCAAGATATTTACCTAGTTTTTTTTTATCAAAGTCATTTATGTTCACTCTCAACAATTGCCTTGAATTAGCAGATTCAAGGCAGTTGCTAATAACCTTAACAAGGCAGAGGTAATACCTTAGATTCTGATTGCCAGTCAGCATGTGGGCACCGCATTCTTGAGATTTGTTGTATGTTCTGATTGATTGGGTTTAAATCAGTAACAAATTAATGACATCTCAAATGAAATTAAACACTTGAGATGTTATTAATTTGTTAGTTGTTTAATGAAACTAAACTGTTAAAAAATCAGTTAAAATTTAAATATCTGGAGAACCACTAACACAGGTATGCTGATATAGAATTTTATTAAGTTGCAAATGCAACTTAAATTTATAATTGTGGGGTTCTCCAAGGGTAAGCCATTTCTTTTCGACACTTTCAGCACAATACCTTGTATGTAAAAATTTCCTTGATCTTGATTGGAATGATGTTGGATTTGTTTAATGTATTAATTTCTAAATATATACATAACCTACTGGGAATTTATAAATAGTATGTGCAAATAAAAAGTTCAGATTCAATATTAAGTGTCTATAGAGAGAATGAGAATAATATTGCCTGCTGTAAATAAATGCATTTTGATTTTATGCACATAGTAATTACTGAAACTTTAGTTAATCAATACCTTAAAATTCCAACAGAAGACTTTGCATGCAACATCTATAAATCATATTAGGATTATATTTGATGAAATTGAGAAATGAAAGTTGTTATCAGTAAATTTTCTGAATTGATAATTATCCAATGATTAGAAGTTATGACTGATTGCACATGACTGTTTCGATTTATTGCTTGGTATAACAGTATCTGACTGAGAAAATAAATACACTAATGCTGAAAGATACCAAGAAGAGTGTTTATTTTTTTAATAAGATGGTTGTTTCAAAATGATTCTGTTGACCAATCAGTTGTCACATTGTATTCAGAAGTATTATTTGTTCAAAACTTCAAAAAAATTAATGTTAATATTATTTCTATAAGTGCGGGTGAATGTGATTTTAAAAGCAGTTTTCCAATAACTAATTCAAGCAACTGTCTCTCTAATTTTACTTAAATTATCCCATAAAAATTAAATTACTGAAGAGAAAGCTTAACAAGGAAGACTTGCTTTATAAAGTAACATGAAATAACTTAGTAATGAAAATTCTCTGAATGAAGTTGTATAGATAATCTAATACAGGGTGGCGACAGAATTATTATCGATCTGGAAATGTCAGGGAAATTCTAAAAATATCAAAATCAGGAAATGTTGCTGATGGGAGCATTCCATGTCAAGCACTGCGCTAGATCGGCGATTTTATAGCCAAGCATGCTTGGGAACTCAATTGTTGCGTCCAATTATTTTTATGATGTGGGGCTGCCCAGTTTATGATTTTGATTTTTAAACTTGTCTTTCACTGGTGTGTGTGTGTGTGTGCTTGCTTTTACTTGTGCTCTGCTGGTGTTCTTATTTGTACTCCTCCTATTTGCTTACGCTAATTTAGAAAAGTAAAAATTTTTAATTTTATTTAATATTTTATTATTTATTGTGCATGAAGCTTAAATTCATTCCTTAAGCTTAATGAATTATTATTTATGTATGTATTTTAGGTGTATTGAGCCTAAATTATTATCAAGTATGCTTCAGTATATGTATGCTTTAATTTATTTGTATGTTTAATTATTAATTATCTCTTAAATTGGCCTTTCATTATATGTGTACGTAGAGAAAAAGCAAAAGTCGGTATCGCCTTTAAAAACACATTAAGGAGAATCGCCTTTTGCTCTTTTGAAACAATTTGCTGGGGTTTTTTAAGCA
Source organism: Caerostris extrusa (assembly GCA_021605095.1). Lineage (NCBI taxonomy): Eukaryota > Metazoa > Arthropoda > Arachnida > Araneae > Araneidae > Caerostris > Caerostris extrusa. Next base: position 161,439 of record BPLR01012234.1, read on the forward strand.
TTTGTTTAAATGTTCTTTCTTATCCACTTGGTCGACAGAAGCATTTAGACCAAGTCCATGAACCCGCTTAGACCGACGAGTCATGATAAAAGGTAAAAAATAATTTTCCTAAAGTTATTGAATAAGGTTATAAATTAATTATAATCGTTACGTTGCTGGGCGTACTCAAAAGAAATATTGAATATAGTATGCTTATCATTTTCACAATTTGTTCTGAAAAGATAAATATTAAAAAAAAAAAAAAAACTGTTGTTATCCCACTTTGTATCATCTTCACAATTTGTTCTGAGAAGATAAATATTAAAAAAAAAACTTGTTATTGTTTCTTATCCCACTTCGTTGACCGCAAGAAGTCCATGAATCCGTGTGTTCTCAAACAAGGAAAAACCGACGAATCATGGTAAAGAGTAAAAATGCAGCTTCTTTTGTCCTTGACCTTGCGGCACAAAGACATGGGGCACCCACAGGGAGAAATCTGACTACCCCATCAGGTTATACTCATTTTAGTCGCTTTTACGGCATGCATGGGCTACAGTGGGGCTATTCTAACCCGAGCAAACACGGAATTAAAATAAATCATGTAAATCCTTAATAAAAAATACAGGGGGGTTATAATTAAAGCGACCCTATTCAGATCTCTCTAGAACCCATTCTGCCTAACGGATTTTCATGAAACTTGGTATATACGATATATGGACCATGGGGAAAAGATTTCTACATTAAAAAATAGTTCAAATTTTGATCACCAGGGGGAAATTTTCAAAAATTTCTTATGCAAATTACTCAAACCTCTAAGGAGATTTTCAGTAAGAACCAGAAAATCATTCTGCGTGCCTTTGTCATCGTTATTGATGCCCTTACAGTAAAAAGATCGAGCTTTACTGGTAAAACTGTTTTATCAGAACGGCAGCATTAGCTAAGCTGCACTGCATGAATATCGTTTTTTAAAGGGGTTGCGAAATTGGCCCATGTCGAAGAATGGTTTAAAGAAGATGATTATGAAATTTGTAGATACTGGAGACTTGGGTGTGCTGCCAGGAAGCGAATGAAACTATCGAAGAAGTCACTACTGTTATGGTTGAAAAAGCCTCCGCTTCCAGCTATTTTTCAGCAAGCGCTCAATCTATGTCGTGTGAGTTGGCAATTTCGGGGTCAACAGTAAGAAAAATTCTGCGATCCATTTTAAAATGGTATCCGTATAAGATCCACGTGGTGCAACCTCAAGACCACCAAACACGCAATGAATCTGCTTGCCAATTTTGGCGAGAATGGAAGTTGGTGGCCCTTAGGCTTGGCAAATTCTATGGTCAGATGAGGCTTTTCTTTAGATGGAGCTGTGAATAATGTGGGGGTGCTTCACCTTTTAATGTACTGCACCAACAACCACTGCATTTTGATTACGTGACTGCATGGTGTGGATTTACTGCTGATTTTATCCTCGTACCGTTTTTCTTTGAAACTCCCTCTCCTCAAGGTCCTAAAACCTGCTCTGTCACGAGTGCACGTTACAGTGAACTCTTTCGACAACAGGTCGTTCCTGCTTTACAGAAACGGCAATGTTTGCAGACCACTGTCTTCATGCAAGATGGAGCAACTCCTCACATTGGGAGTCAAGTCAAAGAATTTTGTGTAATATCCAGAGCTTTTCCGGATGCGTGGCCTCTTTCACCCGATTAAATCCCTGTGTTTTCAGGCTGTGGTGTTTATGGAGGTGGAATTAAGACTTTACCTGAGTTGAAATCCAGCATTACACGCCATGTTGCTGAAATCCCTCGAGAGTTTCTTCCCTCTACCATTGAACACGTTATAATTCGCTTTCAACATGTAATTGATGTCAATGGAGCACTCGTTGAGCATATTCTACACTTGAATAAATTTTAATTGTTCTGGCAGATTTTTCCGTTCTTCTTTAGGTGCCACAATTCCCCCTGGTGATCAAAATTTGAACTATTTTTATTGCAGAAATCTTTTCCCCATGGTTCACATACCAAGTTTCGTCAAAATCCGTTAGGTAGAACTGATTCTAGAGAGGTCTGAATAGGCTCACTTTAATTATAGCCACCCTGTAGTTTAAATGAAATAATTGTTCTGTATTTATTTTAGTAAGGATGGTTACTTTATAATAATTCGGGGATTTACTGTAATCTACCGTTTTAACAGATTTTTTTAGAATGTTCATTTTATTTTTTTAAATTAAATTTTATAAAATTATATTCTTTTTTATAAGTAAATTTCATTTACTTATAAAAATATTTCATTAAATATTATTTTTTTATTAAGTAACTGGTAAAAAATGTTTTTAATAACGTATATTGCGCACAAGCAATGATTTTGAATTAGGAGAAAGCCAGGAAACTAATATAATTAGTAGCTGTTAAGTCAGGGAATTTTTTTCACAGTATTCTATAGCTGCCCTGTAATAATTACATAGAAATAAGCACTAATAACAATTGATCGATTAAAATTGAAATTTTTTGACACTGTTGTGGAGTATCAAGCAACCCATTTCTCTTCAATGTTGGCATAGCTCATCATCTTGGTTCGAAGAAATGTTAACGGTATATCTCTTCAACCTACAGTAAAGGTTTAATTGTTGTTTTTTATGTTACAACTAGCATTGAAAGTTAAATATATTTTGTGCTATTCGAGAAGCAAGCTTTGAATATAATAAATGCAAGTGAGATACAGCGTTCAAAACTGGGAAGACGGAAAGTAGAGGCCCAACGTTCTTGAACGAAATTTATTATTCGACTGAGAAAATACGTTGCAGCAAAACACTTGGCGAATGAATTGCACTCTCTTACGAGAACAAAATATTACACAAAGCATCTAAATACAGTTGGAAGTGAAATGGTTTTAAGTGGTGCAACTTTTGTTTTGGCTATTACTAGCTGAACTTTGATTTGTCCTGTATTTGACACAGAACGACAGTAAATTACAGCTGCATACGCTTTTTCTAAGACAACACTAAACCCATGGAGTTGAAATTGATTGTCTGAATCACGCAGCAAGTATTTTGAAGTCTTTGACAAATAGTATGTGCTGTGATAATGTCTGGAGGAACGACTTCATCCCACTGTAACTGATACAAGTATTTTCACAGTTTTTTCATGAGTAATTTGTAATGGGGAATAACCATCCAAGAGGGTCGAAAGTCTTTGCGATTTTTGAATGAAGTATTCTTTTGGTTAAGGTGCCTTCAAGAGACAATGAATTGACTTTGAAGAAGACATCTGAGGCTGGATGCCACAGGAACCTAAAGTTTTTACTGTATCGTCATCAATTCTCAAAGAAGCATTTGATAGGCGCAAATCTTCTTGAATCAAGTTCGTGAGCTCATTGCAATTAGAAGCCCATTTTCTCAAAACAAGTCCAGCGCTTGATAGCATTCGAATGAAATGTTCTTGTAAATCTAGAGCTTCAGTGGCTGAATTAGCTCCAGAAATCAAGTCATCATCATAAAAGTCTTTGAGGGCTACTTTAGAGGTTAATGGAAAATTCTGTTTTTGTATAGCCAATTGCTGCAAACGGCGCTGATGCGATGTCATAAGCAATTCTCGTTAATCGAAAATCTTGAATTGGTTTAAAAGGTGAATCACGCTAGACTATTCTCTGAAAGCCCGAGTAATTTAATTCGATTTGTTGATACATTTTTTCGATATCTGCTGTCATGGCTATTTTGGTCATCCTGAAGCGAATAAGTACTGTTAAATCAGTTTATAACTGGGGGCCAACCATTAGTTTGTCGTTGAGGATTTAGCAGATTCATCGAATGCCACGCGAAATATGTCACCCTTTTTGTTGGGTGATGTGGATGGTAAAAACTGGAATTGGCTGGAACATCCAACTCATTTTCAGGAATTTCTTTCATATGACCAAGTTTCAAATATATTTTTTTCCAATGCAGCTGGCAAACAGACATGGACGTCTTGGATGCCTTAAGACAAGCGCTGTACAGACGTTACTCACTTTGCATTACCCAGGGGGGCGTGTCACTTGATGGTAAGGCACGGACGCGGCCTACGATCCTCTTAGTACCGGAACCTACGGCTTTAAGTGGATTCCGAACCACTACAAACACCCATGGACAAAGCCGGGATTTGAACCCAATACTTGTGGTACCGAATGCCAGAGCGCTAGCCATTCGGCCATCAGACCCCTAGTTTCAAATATTGTTCCATGAGTTTATGGTATTCAGTGGCGAGAGATGGATTCTTAGTAAACCGACGTTAAATTTGATGTAAACGATGCATTGCTATATCTCTACAAGAACCAAGTTCACCGCTAGATTCTCGAAATGGAAATTTGATAGCTAATCTGCCTGTCGAATCGCGAGAGAAAGTCTATGAAATGATTATCACAAGCCATTTCTTCCTGGGTGTAAGGCTGTATGTTTGAAATTTCTTCTAATTGTCAAAATTTGTCAAACTGAAATTCAACTGCGTTGCAACTAGAATGATTTGATATGACTGTTTGAGAAGCACCTTTTGTCTTTCCAAGAATTACCAACCGAAATTGATTCTGAAGCAGATAGTGAATGTCCAGGAACATTTAAATGTCCACTAAGCATAATTGCACGGAGCACATTGGCCCCCAAAAGAATATTTGTCGGGCTAGGCTGGTGACTGTTGATATCTGTTAACTGCAATTGTTTGAATGTTGTCAAAACAGATGCATCGACTGGACGTTGTGGAAGGTAACAGATGATTTTAGGTATGATTAATGCATTAACAGTAATGCATGCGTTTTTGTAAAATTGTGATGTTTTCCGTAATTGAACCGAACCTGCAACCCTACCCACTTTTTGTGAACTCAAACCGTCTAAGCTTATGTTTATTTTAGTACGATTTAATTGAATAAATTAACACAGCTCTTCCTAATGAATGAGCCTTGACTTTCAGAATCAATAAGTAGCCCACACTTTGTGAAATGCCATTAATGTCTTTGGCATAAACAATTGCCGTAAGCAATAAAACCGCTTGTGGGGCAAGCACGGTTGTGTTATTGCTACTAATAGAAGGAGACTCACTTTCTTTGTGAGTCGGAACTTGCATCTTTTGAACAGATTTTTCACATGCTTGCACATTTATCAATCGTATCTGTTTTGAATTTTAAGCAATTAATTCATTGTTTTAATTTTTTACTGTATCCCATTTTTCTTTGATAGGGAATTCTAAAAAGCTATCGCACTTAAATAATTCATAATGAGAAGTGCTTTTGCAATAAATGCAAACATTCGCTACGATCTGTGAAGAATAAGCAGATTTATTGCTTAATTTTTATATCTATTCCCATTAACGTCTGAAGAACCACAGGTTTCTCCCTTCGTCACTTAGGTAATGACGCAATAGCTAACGCATGATTTAATATGTATGCTTTGAACTCGGTGAAAGTGGAAATTTTTGTGCTTGTTTGCTCCGAAGTCTGTACGCGAAGTGTTTCGGAATCAAGTTTCCCTTTAATAGAAAAATAATCATATTATCCTGGTTCTCTACAGGCTGTTTAAGGATTTTAATGTGTCAATACATTACAGTTGGGCAATATTTTCATATTATATTAAGGCTAACCTACCAATGATGTCGAAGCTCAAATCCAAAATCTTACTTGACAACACCACTTGGTTTATGATCATCCACTTACGGCTGTCATCTACTCAGCAAAAAGTCTGTATCCGAAGAAAGTGCCAGTGTCACTCTTCAGCCCTCATGGTGCCTCGCTAAAGTGAAGCTGCATATTACCCTTAGCCATCGACAAGTCGCCTGCGACGGGTCTTCCGAACCTGGTATAGGCTTTACTGCACCAGGGGAAAAGGAAGGGACTACCTACGACTTTACACGCACACGCAAATTAGGGCTAACCTACCAATGATTTCGAGGCCAAAATCCTGAATCTTCTTGACAACACCACTTTGTTTATAATCATCCATTTAAGGCTGTCATCTACTCAACAAAAAACTCTGCATCCGAAGAAAATACCATCTGTATTGGAGGGAGGAGAGTTTAGTAGCAACACGATGACAAACCTTTAGATACCTATTTCCAGAATAGGCCGATCTCTTCCATGATTGATACTATATGACTGCCATTGTCCTTTTGTCTTAGAAAAGAAGCGTTGTTGTCGCTTCGCGATGCTGTACTTATCACGGCAAGTTTAAAATCGATTGAATGGACCGTTACTGATTAAAAAGTTCTTATTTCTGGGATATTAAGGGGCCACTGAGAAAGTCATTTGTCTTATTCGGCGAATCCCATGGAGACGAGTTCGATGAAAATTCTCCAAAGTGTGCCTAAACCCACCCGAGATATTACTGCTGCTTCTAGAATTTTCACAGGTTTTGAAGCACCAAAAAAATTTCTGTACTAATGCATTGTGGCCGAATAATTGTTCTTTTAATACAATTGAACTCATTATATTTTAGTTATTTTCCTTCAGATCTATCAATTCATTTATTTCATTTTATACTGCTTTTAGAGGGTTTTTCTGCAATACGAAAGGGCCTCCCATTTTAATTATACCTTTCCAGATTATGTAGTTACAAAATGTATTTTGAAAAATTTACAAATTAATCAGATAAAAGAAATGCAAATATTCCTTGTTACATTGTTGTATAAAATGTAATGTGATTTTATATGCTAATATAAGTAATGCTGAATGTAGTTGTATGTTAATGTGTGTTATTTGTATGTATAAATCTGAATAATCAATTATGAATGCTTGTATTCTGAGGGATGGTATAACTGGATGGTTTCAAAACTGTGCAATGTGAAATATCATAAATTTTTCAAAATTTATTTTCATTTCAGTGAAAATAGATAAGAAGTATTGATAAGATCATGCAGATCCTAGTTTTATATTTCGAAATTTTAATTTTTATTTGTGTGAAGTTGGATTTTGATGATTGTAATAAAAATTAAATGTCGTTCAAAATCAATGTGGATAATAAATTGAGGTAAGTGCTGATCTTAATTTGGACTTGGGATCCATTGATGAACAGGCTCTATCTTTTTAATTAGTTAAATTTATTCAGATACATTTTTTTTGTAATCATAAATAAGGGATTACTTATTATTACCTGAACGTTTAATTAAAAATTAATCAATATTTTGCAAAATTTTCTTTATGGAATTTGATCTAAGGCTTCCTCGAGAAAACTGAAAAGGAAAACATTAGAATAACCTACTGTGGATGTATAAACAATATATTTAAAAAAAAAAATATCAATAATAACAAAGAGTTAAGTGTCTAGTTTTTGCAAAGTGGTTGAATCTAAAAACAGATACACCTAATTGAAATCAATATTTATGGAACAGAAAAAAAAAAAGATGCAACTCTATTGGTGGATTGACTAATATTGGTGTGAAAGATATCTTAATTGGTTGATGTGTAGTTCTCAATTGGGGTGTTATTTCAAGATCATTAATTTGAGCATCCCTAAAAGTAGGTTTTTATACCCCTACTTTTCAATATTGAAGAAGCATCTTGCTTATGAACATTCCAAAAATTATGATTATTTCTTACGAGTTTAATTGCATGACTTCCTTCTCTTCATAGTTCCAACGCAAAATTTTTGTGCAAAAACTTTTTTTTTCTTTCCAATCCTTATATACATATATAATTTTTTTCTGTACATGTGTTTGTCACTGAACTCCTCCTAAACGGCTAGACCAATTTTAATGAAATTTTTGTGTGTGTTTGAGTGGGTCCTAGAGGTTTAGATGTACAATTGGACCTGGTAGGTGGCGCTGCAATCGATATATATCTTTTATATATAATATTCTTCTGTACATGTATTTGTCACTGAACTCCTCCTAAATGGTTTGACAGATTTTGATAAAATTTTGTATGTGTGTTTGTGACAAAACACGGAGAATGTTTTTTGCTTTCCCTTTGTTTTAAGTCGCCATCAGATGGTGCTGAATATACCAACTTCTATATCGTTCTACCAATCGCTATGAAAATTGGTAATAATATGCATTCGAATATGGAAAATATCTTCGCGCTATCCACTTTATTGTTACTTGTCACCAGAGGGTGCTGCAGCACTTCATCTTATATACCGTTCAAACGACATCCATGAAAATTAGTGTGCACATATATTGGAACATGGAGAATATATTCGCGATACGTAATTTTCTACAATGCCTTATTTTTATTATTATTTTTTTTGCAGAACAACGTATGCCGGGTTCTGCTAATTCTTATATAAAAATTATTTTGAAATCAATATTTATAGAACAGAAAAGAAGACGGACTCTATTGGTGTACGGACTAGTGTTCGTGTGAAAGATATCTTAACTGGTTGATGTGTAGTACTCAATTGTGAGTGTTACTTCAAGGCTATTAATTTGACCATCCCTAGACGTACGCTTTATCATTTTTATAGTCATTTTAGGCGGTGATCTACGGTTTAAAAGTGAATTCCAAACCACTACAAACGTCCATGGCACCGAGAGCCAGAACGCTAGTCACTCAGCCATCGGACCCCCAAAATTACTCTTAATACTATAAAAAAACATTTAGTAACCAACTTGGTTAACTAGTGTAAAATTATTTTTGTCTTTTTTATGACGTCATTCCCATTAATTTCATCAAAATGTGTAAAATCAATAACTATTCAGATTTTACTTTTTGATTTATCCTTTAGAAACGCGAATATTACACTTAATTTATCAGCGTTATGAAAAATTTATAAAAATTAAAACTATCGACGAAGGATATCGCTTCCAAAAGGACATCAAATCAGGGGCCTGAATGGCCAAGTGGCTAGCGCTCTGGAGCTCGGTACCACAGGTTTCGAGTTCGAGTCCCGGCGGTGCCATGGATGTTTGTAGTGGTTCGAAATCCACTTTAAATTATAGGTCCCGGTCTAACATGACCGTAGAACGTTGCGGGGGTATTGTTACTCCGCGTCCGTAGTTTATCTTCAAGCTACACGCACCTCCTGGGTAGTGCTAAGTGAGTAACGTCGGTGCAGCGTTTACCTTAAGGCATGAAAAACAATTGTCTAAATGTTTGCCAGCTGCATTAGAATTAAAAAAAAAGCACATAAAATCAGACGTATTATATTAAACAAGCTATAGTAGAGGGGGAGGGGGAATCAAAGTTTAAATTACATAATATCAAAAGAAAAACTGGACGAAAAAATTCCACAAACCAAACTTTTTTTCTTACAAAACAGCTCTGCATCGCTATGTCTTTAATTAGCACAATCCATATAATCAATTTGTCCTTTTTCACCTTGAAGTCAGATGCTTATCTGCCGCCAAATCGCTTTGATGCAACAACGAAAATAAGCATTTTAAATTAGTCTTTCGAATTCCTATGAAATTGGGATGTTTATAATGTCACATGTTTCATTTATTTGTATTGTATAAGTCCTAATGCATATATAATCTAAATATTAAATCCTTATCTAGATATATATAAATCTTCTATACATGTGTTTGTCACTGAACTCCTCCTAAACGACTGGACGGATTTTGATGAAATCCGTTGTGTGTGTTTGAGTTGGTCCCTGGATGGTTTAGATTCACAATTGGACCCGGTAGGTGGCGATACAATCGATATATCTTTTTATATATAATTCTTCTGTACATGTGTTTGTCACAACTCCTCCTAAACGGCTGGATCGATTTTGATGAAATTGTGTGTGTTTGACGAAGCATGGAGAATGTTTTTATGCTATCCCCTTTGTTCCAAGTCACTACTAGTTGGTTCTGCAGCAAATCAACTTCTATACCATTCAACCCATCGCTATGAAAATTGTTAATAATATGCCTTTTTTTTTTTTTTTTTTTTTACTCTAAAAAGAAACTCTCTTTTATAAAAATGTTTTGCCTGAGGAAGGGGGAGTCACTCAGTTAATCAAAACCAGAGACAAGCAGCCTGCCCATATGGCAATTCACTTTAGCAAGAAATAATAAAAACTTTAATATATTCAAAATTAATAGATTATTGTGGTCATGGTCGTTGAAAAATACAAAAAAAAAAAAAAAAAAAAAAAAAAAAAAAACGATGGGACTTCAGTGCTTTAAATGTAATAAATTCCACCACAGTTCGAATAACTGCGGTTTCACAGCACGCTGTCTTAGGTGACGGACACTCCCATAAGAAGTGTAGTGTTAAGGAAAAAGTTAGATCTACCGACTTGCATAAATTATGGAGAAAAAAAAACATTGCTGCATGGCGATGCTATCCTTAATTCCCAAAGATCATTCCAGACTCTTCCAATCATTTCAGAACTCACAAAATATTTATCTGCTAGGCAGGTAACTTCCAATTTTAGCTACGCTGCTGCTATTTAGCTAAAATAAGTAAGAGTATAAGTTATTATTCAAAACAAATTAATTTTCTCACGCAAAACGAGAAATTTTCATTTCAAAAACTTTTATTTAAAATAAACGCTGATTTTTAGTGTGATTTTATTCAATTCCTTCTATTAGCTCACACTCTCCCTATATACAATCTTGTTCAAATTTTCAATCGTTAATAAAATACTTTTTTTATTCATCCGCTCAAGTTCAAATATATATATATATATTTTGAATTTGTAGTGGATGACGCTTGATGTTAATAGTTTTTTTCAAATATTAATACAGTAATTAAATTTAATTCATTAATTTTAGGTTTCTTTAGATTTAAGTTGCATGTATCTATCCATAGACGGCGCCAGATAAACTTAAAAAATGAATTAAAATTATTTATAAAGGACTTTTCTGCAATATAGTGAAGAAAAGTAGGAATTGACTTAAATTTTTTTTTTTTTATATTACTTGTTGTGTGTGTTTTAAAACTAAATATGTGTTGCTAAATATAACTATTGACACATATCAAGTCCCGTGCTCTTTGGTATATTTTGAACTATCTGGCTTTCGAAATATAAATGATTGATTATTTCAATTTCCTCAAAATAACTTCTGAGAATCGGTAAATTTAATCACCACAAAACAGACTTCTATGTTTGAATTAGGTAGTGCTTCTTGTAGCATTTGAACAATTGCTTCTTCATACAATGGTAGAGTTAAATTTTGTTATATTCCAGTCAGTCGCTATTGAATTTTATAGTTCGTATGAGGATTCTGCAGTTTAGGGTTCCGATTTCGAGAAATCTCCTTTCATCCTCACTAAATGGATTGTCCGAAATCGCCGTATTTTTTAACAGCAGAGGCCATTTTGTTTGTTTAGTGCAGAACTTGGCGAAAACTGCAAGGGAAAAAAAAGCGCCAAATAAGCAATCTGAACTTTAAAGTGCAGAACTCCGTCCTTGTAGTATTCTGACCAATTGCATCATGAATTTCTTGGGATATTGAACATTGGTAGTTGTCCATATCAAAGTATGTTCACACATGATAAATTGCAATTCGTGAAAGGATTTCAGTTTTGATATTCGTTGATTTGTATGTATGTATGTATATATTAATTTGTTAACTTTTATTTATTTTTATTGATTTCATATCTGTTCCAGTGTGCTCGTGTTTTCCTAGTTGAGGTCTGGTTGAAACGTCACTTTGCGTCGTCTAACAGATTGTGTTTCAACATCATTTGATGATATATTTGAAGTTTTTAAACTTTTTGAAAATTAAAATTGTGTTATTGTCTAAGTTTTCTTTATTCGTTCAATAAGGCTGTGAAAGGAGAACATCAATGAATGGCAAATGAGTGGGTTACTATTAGCTGGAGAGTGGATAAAACGCCCTTTGAATTTTTATTTTATGAATTGGGTGTGAATGCAGTCCTTAATATTGTATTGAAAATAGGTTTTTTAAATGTTTATTTAATTACTGTTCCTACTACTTAAAGTATAGTACAATGAACATGTGCATCTGTAACTTATACTTGACTGTGTAGCACGGAGCAATCCGATAAGCATAGCAGCGATCCAAAGCCAATGCTCATATCGTATAGTCCAAGGAAGAGCGATGTCGCCCAAGCTAAGACGATACTAATTATGTAATCTGTTTATCGGCAAATGCAATAACTGTTTAAAAATACGCTATTATATATATATATATTTGGCGCCACATGGGCGAGATCTGCAAATGTGATAACCCGCCTTTCTTCTACTACTAGAATGTTCTAGAATATTTTAACTGGATAGTTATTGTTCTAGTAGTCCTTTATTGGTTAGTTATCCTAACGGAGATAATTTAATTTTAAACCACCATAGCAGACGTATTTGCTTTCATTCCTTCGATTCACGATGTCTGGTTTTGGTGAATTCATTTTGAGGACGAGTTTCAGACATTATTGAAAACGTGCTACAGCAGAGATTTAGAATATCAAGAAAGTTATTGATTGGTGTATCTTTGAATGATTGATTTCTACGAATGTTGTGTGCCTGATTTGTGGAAAGGATGTGATTTTAACAGACAAAACCTGATGAATGTATGTGAAGATCAAAGCGGTCAAAAATGAGTTAGTGTGATATTATGAGATTTTTTTTTCCCCTTTAAATTTCGTCATTGTAAACAGTATACAAAATGCTTGCTGCAGTGAATATAAACTGTAACCGCAGTTAGCTACTTTATTATTTAGAAGGGATCTTGGCGAAAAACCGTAAAAAGGGTTGGAAAGAAAAAAATCATGAAAAATACAAGCAGAACTCTCTTACAAATATTCATCATTGAGATTAACATCGCACCCCGAAATTTTAAAGGCTTTTGTAGGGTATAATATACTGAAAATTGTAATTTTATTGTGATGTTCGATTATACACTAAATAAACTATGCATTGGATTCATAAAATTAAAATGTTTAAATAAACTGATAATGATCTATAAAGTATTTAACTACAAAAATATTTTTCCTGGGGAGTATTGGATAACTATTAAACAAAATCTATCTAAACTAAAGTTTCAAATCATCTCGCATATCACTATTTAAAAATAATTTCAATTAATGAATAAATACAAACTATTTTTTTAATGGACCATTTTTTTTTTTCCCATTATTACTTCAATAATTAATTCAACAAAAATTTAATTCATAACATTTAATCACTGAGAAAATATATGCATGTTTTCAGAAATGAAGAACAATATATTAAAAGTACTTGCAATATACTAAAATTACTGATCCTGTTTTCATTGCACATATTGAAACAATATATAATCTAAAAAACAAAGAATTAAATTCTTAAATTTTAGTAAACTTTTTTTTTTTTTTTTTATAAAAATTAATATTTTTAAGGAACTCTGGTTTATTTGGAACAATGTTATTTACACACACAACACATTACAAAATTATTCAGAATATTTGGCATATCAAATCACATAATCTATTTTTGTAGAAGCCATGATCAACAAATGGTCAGCTATGATATAATTTCTAAGTGATAAATAGAATTTTATCATTTTTTTCTAAGTAATATTAATAATATAAAATAGTTAAAGTGAGTATAAAGGCACATAAAATTTCTAAATGCTCAAGATAATAACATTAATTTATTATGCTTTTATTACATTGCAATCAATCATAATATATTCGACCACAATCCTTTTATTACTTTAAAAGTGACACTTTTCTAAGAAAGAATAACGAATTTATTTAGTGACATAAAATTATATTTTATCAATAAATTAAGACATGATTTAAAACTAAACATTTTCTTATAATAAATTTTCAAATTAGTTTTAAATTTTACTTGCCAGAATACAAAACGAGTTATACATATCATCAAATTAAAAAAAAATTGAGAAATAAATAGAATGGTGTTTGGCTCCACATTTAATGAAATTTTAATTTTTCTCTTTTAAAGAAAAGATAATGACCAGAACTAATTCTGGTCATTATCTTGATACATGAATAATAAATTCTAAATGAGATATTCATAAAAAAAAAAAAGTATGTTATGTAGAGCAAATGCAATTTTTGTCGTTAAACTTACAACTTCTTGCTGCCAAATTATTTTATTTTTATAAGTGATTTGAATTGTGCTTAAAAAAAATTATTTGACATAGTGGTGATTTTAAGTAACATATGTGGGTTTATGGCCTTAAATTGTAATAAATCACACAGCATTGGGAAAATAGCTTCAAAATAACAAATACTCAACATACTAAACTACTACATTTTGAAATTCGAAATTTATTTTTTAACCAAGCAAAATTACAAGCATTTCAAATAAAAATAATTTAACAAGACTAGAAAATATAAAACAAGTACTTTAAGATTATAACTATAAAAACAATTTCACAACAAACAAAGCAAAAAAATAGTGACATCGTTATAAAAAAAATTAGTAATTATAAATTCACAATTAAAATACATTCAAAATTTAATTCAGCAATTGATTTTATAATTAAATGCAAGATAGTAAAATAAAATATTAAAATACATATAGAAGTAACATTTGAGAGAAACAGAATAATGAATAAGAATGGTTATCATTAAATATATTAATATAAATAAAGCATTAATGAATTAAAATTTGTTGCTAAATCCATTGACTGATTCATTATGTAACTAGACAAGGAAAAACTGTTTAATTATAACATAAATAACCAAGCAAAATTACAAGCATTTCAAATAAAAATAATTTAACAAGACTAGAAAATATAAAACAAGTACTTTAAGATTATAACTATAAAAAAAACAATTTCACAACAAAGCAAAAAATAGTGACATCGTTATAAAAAATTAATAATTATAAATTCACAATTAAAATACATTCAAAATTTAATTCAGCAATTGATTTTATAATTAAATGCAAGATGAGTAAAAATAAAATATACATATAGAAGTAACATTTGAGAGAAAGAAACAGAATAATGAAGCAGAGAATGGTTATCATTAAATATATTAATATAAATAAAGCATTAATGAATTAAAATTTGTTGCTAAATCCATTGACTGATTCATTATGTAACTAGACAAGGAAAAACTGTTTAATTATTTTAATGGTTAATGCTAACATAAATTAACCAAGCAAAATTACAAGCATTTCAAATAAAAATAATTTAACAAGACTAGAAAATATAAAACAAGTACTTTAAGATTATAACTATAAAAAACAATTTCACAACAAAAGCAAAAAATAGTGACATCGTTATAAAAAAAATTAAGTAATTATAAATTCACAATTAAAATACATTCAAAATTTAATTCAGCAATTGATTTTATAATTAAATGCAAGATGAGTAAAATAAAATATTAAAATACATATAGAAGTAACATTTGAGAGAAACAGAATAATGAAGTAGAGAATGGTTATCATTAAATATATTAATATAAATAAAGCATTAATGAATTAAAATTTGTTGCTAAATCCATTGACTGATTCATTATGTAACTAGACAAGGAAAAACTGTTTAATTATTTTAATGGTTAATGCTAACATAAATTAACAGTTCTTAATTTCAATGTGTTTCTCGTTATATACATGAATACAGTACAACTAACAGCATTAATTTGAATCTTGTTATATACATGAATACAGTACAACTAACAGCATTAATTTGAATTGCAACATATATATATTTATCGGGTGACCTACCAAAAGAAATGTTACATTTTCTGTATCCAAAAATTACACAAATTACTACAAAATTTAAATTCCAATAGTTCTTAGCATATTACAAAGAAAAAAGATTCATCATTGTTCGGTTTCAGTTAACAATCTTTATTTTGACAAGTTTTTTTGTATACAAAAATTCATTAATAATAAGTAAGAAAAAATATGCCTATTATATAATAACATTGCAACTTGTATTTTTAAGAGGATTATATCTTGTTTAACTGTAATATGTATCTATAATTTTATCATGCAAGAATAATTAAAAAATAATAAATATCAAAAACCAAAGTAATAAATAAACAGTAACTATCAAGCAGAAATGTTATTCAATAAGAATGCTTTAAGTTATAAATATGTTGAAATTATTTAGGGGTTAAAAAATAATGTGAGTTGGATTTAACTGAAGTTAAATTTAATGCAATTCTGGGTGAAACAATAATCAACCTTTCCCTGTCGAAAGAGTTGAATTTTTTAACAGGCATTAAAATTAACAGCTAATAATACTTTCTCTCCTAACAGTTTAATATTGGAGTTATAATTTGTCCTGCTCCTAACTTCCCACAATGAATTACAGAATACTCAGAGCTGCTAAAAAAATAAAAATATATCCCAATGCATTAGATACTATATTTTTTTTATAAAATTCATAGAATAAATAAAGTCCAATTTGGGAAGAAGTTTTAAATAACAACTTTAATTTTTTTTCAATATTTCACAATTATTTTAAGTATACTGAAACAACAATGGTTAAACTACATGACCATTAAAATTCATGATAACAGAAATTGTTTTATCAGAAACCCACCCAATAGATTTTTATGAATTACAAGAGATTTTACAATAATTTTTTTTTTATTATTTGCATATCCCTATTCAATTAAGAGTTTAATAAATTTAGATTATTTAGTCTTTTACGGTTAAAGCAATATAAAAATTCAAATGGAAAAAAATATATATTCTACACAAAAATTTTAAAAGAAATTATGAATTGCCCATTCACATTCTTGTATGAATGGGCAATTCATTAAGAAAAGTTATATATAACAATTTTTATCTTTCACTCTTACAGAGCTTTAGAATTGAACAGATATATTCATCATAATTATTTGATGTTCAGCAACAAATAATATAATTTATTACAGCACAAAATAAAAATAAAAGGGAAAAAATAATTTATAAACAATTTTGACTTCTCTCAGAAAGATAAATGATAAAAAAAAAAACAGGTTTAACAATATTTTACCAATTTTCTCTGGGAGGTTAGGTTTACCAAAAGATAAGAGTTTGGCAAAAACCGCATATTTTAAACAATAAAAAAAAGTTTCAATATTTTTTAACAGTCTTGCTGTCTTCTTCCATCATATTCTCTTCAAATTGCATTATTTCAGAGGTATATTCTTTATTGCACTTTTTAATATTTCTATCAAATACAATTTCTTCATTAGTTCCAATAATGGCCACATCCAAATTTTCAAGCCCAACAATATTAAGACTTTCTGAATTAACTGAATTAAAATCATCAGATTTTTTTTGAACTTTACTTTTATTTCCATCAATATCCTTAATTCCGAAATTTAAATTATTAGTGCACAGCCTGAAGGTGTTCTTTTATTTCATAATCAAATGTTGGAAGCAAATTACCTGTGGAACTTACTATGTTTTCAGAATTTAAGAGTGATTCTGATTCTTTAAGTTTTCTATAATTGGCTTCTACCTCAGCAATTCTAATTTTTTTTGTATGATCTTTGCTGATAATATGAGAATTATATGGAATAGGACCACTACAAGACTTGTTACAATTTCCACCAAAACCATTTTCAAAAACCCTGGGTGAAGTTCTTACATCATTTTCTTAAAATGTCTTGTGAAGTCGATTTCGGAGAAGATAAAGAAACTCCCTGGTTCATTTTCTTTGCATGCTGAATACTATTAATATGCTGCTCATAAGGAACAGGGCCAGTGAAACATTTATCACAAACATCACATTTGTATTTAGAGTTACCAATCTTTTGTGTCTCAGAATTTTGCTGCATTAATGTCATCTGATGGCCCATGCTGAATAAATTTTCACTATCCATTTTGTTATCAATTTCATCTACTTGCATGGGAGAATTCTTTGCTAACATACACTTTTTTATGTGCCCTGCACTTATTACATGCTGATTATATGGTTCGGGCCCCGAAAAGTGCTTTTGGCAAAGTTTACATTCAGAATAATATAAATTTGGATTTATTGAATTACCAATAGGCATTAAAGGCTTAAATTCTTGTGTAGCAACATTAATACCATTAGATGCTGGCTTTGTTATCTCAAGTGGGTTTGCAATTTTTTCTTTCTTTTGAACCATAATAGCATGATCTATACTATTGGCATGCTTCTGATAATTAATAAATCCAAAAACAGAAATTGAACATACAGAGCAATGATATTCATCAGCAAATTGTGATTGAACTGCATTAGTAATTCCACAAGAAGCACCAGCAGACAATCTAAGTTTTTTTTTATGTTTCTCACTAGCTTCATGTTGCTGGAAGTCGATAACCCCCGTAAAGGTTTTTGAATTAGATGATGTGCATTTCAACCAATCATTTCTAGAAATGATTGAAAGGACAAATAAAATTTTAATTAATAAGTACAATTTATAAATGATGCACAAAATATATTCTATGTTTTCCTACACAAGTAAAAATAAACAAGTTTTTTTATACAATATGTGACACAATATTGTAATTGAGGGTGTCCCAGTGATAGAAAAAGATTTATATTGTGAATTTTCCTTGTTCTATTATCAATTCATTTTAGCTTTTTCATACCTTATTAATATAATAGGAAGTCATGGGAGATGGCTACAATTTTGGATTATTATTGGAAGTGAAATGGTGTTCATTAGAGTCTGTAAATATCATGGATACATATTTGCATTATAACGCAATACATTTTATATGTATAGTAATTAAAAATATTCTTTTGGGATATCATTTATTTTGAAAAATTATTTATTTGAATTATTATTTTGAATTTTAATTTTCAATGAAAATTATTAGAAAAATATACAAAATGACTTTTCAATAAATACATGATCACTTTCATCAGCCTCATAATTAAAATTATAGTATAACACGCTGTAAAAATGTTTTGTGACAAGGACTTCAACAATGTTATATTTAATGTACTACATATATTACCCCCGAGTTCTAGAAAGTTATGTATTTTGAAGTACATTCACTAAATGTATAAATAGATTAAGAAAACGTAAACAACTAAAATTTTTAAATTTTTTTTACATCTGATTCAAAAGGAAAATACATGATTTCTTAGATTAATAATTTACAAATAGATAATAGTCTTTCTCACAAATTTCTAAAAAAGATTATCATTTCAAAATAGTAACGAACGATTCAGAGGATAGTTATTTGAAAATTGCTTAATAGATCAGTTAGAATTACTAAAATTGAAAAGTAAACAAATTCAAGCGTCTTTACTTGCATTAGTTAGAATAAAAATATTAAATAATTAACATTTAAGCATCTCCAAACAATTAGAACTATTCAAAAGGTAAATAAAATTATTCATTTTTATTACAAAGAACTCACTAATATTATGTTTAAAAAATTATTAATCAGAAAAGAATATATTACCTTATATTATTTTGAAACTTGATTTGAGTTGTAGAGTGAAGTCTGCTCCGTATGTATTGCTAGCTCAGTTTGTAATAATATATCAACAGTTCGCACGATGACGTAAAAGAAAATGCAAACTTCAAAGCGGCCGTGGC